>CM019069.1:142314510-142317010 GCA_009667805.1 Leptobrachium leishanense | reverse complement strand
ATCTTTCCAACTATCTATCTATCTATCTATCCATTATCTATCTATCTATCTATCTCTACCTGTCTATCCATGTCTATCTATATATTCATATCTATCAATCAATATATTTTTATATCTATCTATCTATCTATCTCTATCGATCTATCTATATCTATCTATCTATCTATCTATCTATCTATCCATATCTATCTATCTATCGATATCTATCGATATCTATCTATCGATATCTATCTATCTATCCATATCTATCTATCTATCTATCTATCTATATCGATATCTATCCATATCTATCTATCTATCCCATATCTATCTATATCTATCTCTATCTTTCGATCTACCCATATCTATCTATCTATCTATCTATCTATCTATCTATCTATCTATCTATCTATCTATCTATCTTCTTATCTTTCCCTTCTATCTATCTATCTTATCTATCTATCTATCTATCTATCTATCTATCTATCTATCTATCTATCTATCTATCTATCCTATCTATCCTCTATCCTATCTTATCTATCTAATCTATCTAATCTACTCCTATCTATCTATCTAATCTATCTATCTATCTATCTCTACCGCTGTCTAAATCCATGTCTATCTATCTCTCTCTCTATCTATCTATCTATCTATCTAATCTATATCTACCTGTCTATCCATGTCTATCATCTATCTATCTATCTATCTATCTATCTATCTATCTATCTATCTATCTATCTATCTAATCTATCTATCTATCTATCTATCTATAATATCTATCTATCTATCTATCTATCTATCTATCTATCTATCTATCCTATCTATGCTCTATCTATCTATCTATCTAATCTATCTATCTATCTATCTATCTATCTATCTATCTATCTATCTATCTATCTATCTCTACCTGTCCTATCCATGTCCATCTATCTATCTCTATCCCTATCTATCTATCTATCTATCTTCTGTCTGTCTCTTCTATCTATCTATCTATCTCTCTATCTATCTATCTATCTATCTATCTATCCATCTATCCATCTTTCTATCCATATCTATCTATCTATCTATCTATCTATCTATCTATCTATCTATCCTATCTATCTATCTATCTTTCGATATCTATATCTATCTATTTATCTATCTATCTATCCATCTCTACCTGTCTATCCATGTCTATTTGTCTATCTATCTATCTATCTATCTATCTATCTATCTATCTTATCTATCTATCTATCTATCTATCTAATCTATCTATCTATCTATCTATCTATCTCTACCTGTCTATCCATGTCTATCTATCTCTCTATCTATCTATCTATCTATCTATCTATATCTACTCTATCTATCTATCTATCTATCTATTCTATCTATATCTACCTGTCTATCCAATGTCTAATGCCCTCTATCTATCTATCTATCTATCTATTATCTATCTATCTATCTATCCCTATATATCCTCTATCTATCTATCTATCTATCTATCTATCTATCTATCTATCTATCTATCTATCTCTACCTGTCTATCCATGTCCATCTATCTATCTATCCCTATCTATCTATCTATCTATCTATCTTCTGTCTGTCTCTCTATCTATCTATCTATCTATCTATCTATTCTATCTATCTCTCTATCTATCTATCTATCTATCTATCTATCTATCTATCTATCTATCATCTATCCTCTTTCTATCCATATCTATATCTATCTATCTATCTTTCGATATCTATCATCTATCTATTTGTCTATCTATCTATCTATCTATCTTATCTATCTATCTATCTATCTCTATCTATCTATCTGTATATGCTATCTATCTATCTATTCCATATCTATCTATCTATCTATCTATCTATCTAATCTATCTATCTATCTATCCCATATCTATCTGTCTATATCTCTATCTATCTTTCTATATATCTATCTATCTACTATCTATCTATCTATCTATCTATCTATCTATCTATCTATCTATCCCTACCTATCATCTATCTATCTATCTATCTATATCTAATCTATCTATCTACAATACTTATCTATCTATCTATCTAATATCTACCTGTCTATCCATAGTCGTATCTATCTATCTATCTATCTATCTAGGCCCTATCTATCCTCTATCTATCTATCTATCTATCTATCTATCTATCTATCTATCTATCTATCTATCTATCTATCTCTACTGTCTATCCATGTCTATCTATCTATCCCTATCTATCCTCTATCTATCTATATCTATCTATCTATCTATCTATCTATCTATCTATCTATCTATCTATCTATCTATCTATCTATATCTACCTGTCTATCCATGTCTATCTATCTATCTATCTATCTATTCCTATCTATCCCTCTATCTATCTATTCTACCTGTCTATCCATGTCCATCTATCTATCTATCTATCCCTATCTATCTATCTATCTATCTATCTATCTATCTATCTATCTATCTATCTATCTATCTTCTGTCTGTCTCTCTATCTATCTATCTCTCTATCTATCTATCTATTCTATCCATCTATC
>CM019069.1:142012010-142307010 GCA_009667805.1 Leptobrachium leishanense | reverse complement strand
TCAGAGAACAAAAACCAGCAGAGAAAAGATGCGTAAGTGCCCTGCCATTCGGTGGTTTCATTCGGGGGAATCCCATAGGCTTCAATGATAAAAAATATTCCCGTTTTTATCCAATATCTAATAAACCGTTTATTATTTTAAACTGCAGCAAAATGTCTCTTTATTTATAGATTTTTTTAGGATCTTGTTGGCATTATTCGTGTTTTTTTCAGCAAAATTATTATTTTATTTTTTTAAAAAAACATTTTTTCTTTTTTCTGTAACAGACATTTTTATTATCATTTATAGGATCTTATGTGTAAATTCCAGGCATTTTCGTTCAGTAGTTTTTTTGCAAACAGTGTTTCAATTTTGACACTTTCAATCATATTGGTTTTTTTACCCCGTTCGTCAGCTTGTCAGAGTTTTACCGGCGACTGCTCTGCACTAGACATGTGCACAGCACAAAATTTCATTTTGAACTAATGGATTCGTCCTAAAATGCAATTTATTTAGTTGCTAAAGAAATTCGTTTTCAGTTCTTTAGTATGAAAACTAATTTCATTCATCCGAAAACCAGCGGATACAATTACTATTGTAGTGGCTCCTCAGAGGGCTGAGATCGCTGCTCGTTACAGTATCTCTCACTATCAGCACAATGTGGGCCATATTACATAGTTGGTGCTAACTTAACCAGAGCTGTTGTAAACTTCCCAGGGCCATTATAGCCTATGGAGGTTTTCAGTTTACAACAGCTCTGGTTAAGTTAGCACCAACATTGTAATACTGCCCCGTGTCAGGCAAAGCTGTTACAATAACTGACTGCTGCTCATCACAGCGCTCAGTTTCAGTAAAACTAGTAAATAATATTTTTATATATAAGAGGTTAGAACAATATTATTTCCTTGTTTTACTGGAACTCTGAGCACTGTGATGAGCAGCAGTCAGTTACTGTAACAGCTGAGCCTGATACATTGTACTGAGAGATAATGTAACAAGCAGCCGATCTCAGCGCTCACAGCCACTGGATTTAAAGGGCTAAAAAAAGGCTCCTCTCTGTATAATGTATAGAACATCCTCCTGCATTAATTAATACCCCTCTCTGTATAATTTATACAACATCCACCTTCATTAATTAATACCCCTCTCTGTATAATGTATAGAACATCCTCCTGAATTAATGCCCCTCTCTGTATTGAACATCCTACTGCATTGGCATGTGGAGGGTGCAGAACTTTGGATGTTGCGCTCCTCATTGCTGGTCTCCTTCACTCATCAATGTAATATCACAAAAAGGACTGAAACTAAAATGTAGTGCATTTTATTTTAGTTCTTTCGTTTTGTACTAAGCAGTTTCGTATCTCTTGAGTCATACGAAAACTAAATTATCCCAAAATTCGGACTAAATCGTTTTAGTACTAAATCGAATGCACATGTCTACTCTGCACTGTGATCGGCGGCTCGTCTGCTTTTTCCCATGTGTTCGGCGTGTTTTTGCAGTGGTTCTGGTGGTTTTTGGTGAGTGTTCGAGAGGTTTGTGACGGGTTTGCGTTGAGCTTTCCCTGCACTCCGGGAACCCTACGGTGAATACTAAATTAATTCAACACAAAGTGGGGAACTTTGATTCCCCAAAGCGTAGGGAAGTGCGGGGAACAAGAGAGCACCGAAATGTAGGCAACATTTCACTGAATAACCCCCAGAGTGTGCAGACATCACTAGTGCTTTATCTGGTGACCGGCAGCCTGGAAATTCAAAATCTCGGTTCACTATGGCGCTGGTGTGGGCAGAGGAAACAACTCCTTTTTACCCAGAAATTTCACCCGATTGGGGATAGAGGGCGAGGGCTACACAACCTGGTCACTTTAAAAGACTGAAGTGATCAGGATGCGTAGAGTGTCCCTTTAAACTCGTATTGGATCATCTTCATGATCAAGAATTTTTGTTTTCCAGAACTGAGACAATCAGGGTTATTCAAAGAGCTCCGAATTGCAGAATTCAGCGTTCGGTTACCTATCTTGGCCGTTCGGCTATTCAGAGAGCAGGCTATTCGCCAAATCCTGGCGAATTGCCTGCACATACGGTGCCTGTTCGTTGCCTGTTCGAGGGCAGTGAAATCCCTATGAAAAAGCACTGCATCGTCTATTTAGAGAACACAAACCAGCAGTGAAAGGTTCCCGAAATGCCCTGCCATTCGGTGGTTTAATTCGACAGGTTTATTCAGGCGAATCCCATAGGCTTCAATGTTAAAAATATTCCCATTTTAATCCAATATCTAATAAACCGTTTATTATTTTATTCTGCAGTAAAGAGTCTCTTTATTTATAGAATTTTTAGGATCTTTTAGGCATTTTTGGGGATTTTTTTGCAATTTTTTTTTTCCGTTTTTACTATCGTTTTTTTATTTTTTTCTGCAACAGCCCTTTTTATTATCATTCATTGGATCTTGTATGTAAATTTCAGACATTTTCGCTCAGTAGTTTCTTTGCAAACAGCGTTTCAATTTTCAAACATTCAAGCATACTGTTTTTTTTTTTTCTCACTCTATTCATCTGTGGTGTCGGTGTTTTCTAGCGGCTGCTCTGCGCTGTGATCGACTCCTGCTGTGTCTTCGGTGGGGTTAATCCAGATGTTTTTGCGGGTTCTGCAGTGAGTTTTCGGCAGGTTTGCGGCGGCTTTTCCCTGTTCCAATGGCCCTTTGGTGCTTGCTGAATACACCGCAGGGTCGCCGAAATGGGATCGCCAAATCGCACCGAATTGAAGAGAACGAAAAGTCACCGAGGGTGCGGTGACTTTTCGATTCTCTTTGAATAACCCTGATTGTCAGCGGTTATAAATGTCTTTTTATTCTCTTAAAGAAACTTAAACTAGACAGTGAAGACCCCTTTCCAAGTCTCTGATCCCCCCAGATCTTGGCTGTCATCTCTGGGTTTATAAGCCGGTTCACTAGAATTATTCTTGAATTCCTCTAATGGACAGAGTGAAACATTGTATCAGACTTGTTTTGCAATCCAATCACTTTCTCTCTGGATATACACTTGCCAGCTTTTCCCCTGTGGCTTCAAGTCCTGCATAATGTGTCCTCGGACGCCTGTGTGTTATCTGGAGTGGGTTTTATATTTTTTTACTATTATTATTCACCCTTCATCTGCTTTGTATGGAAGGGATTTATGCACAGAAGAGGCTTTTTATGCGGCAACAAAGAATAACGTAGCTGTCAGTTCTCGGAATACCTGGATAGTCTTTGTCATTTCTAGAAGTATGAGGATGTGAACATGTAATCCAGGGACCGGTGGAACAAGAACACTTTTAATATTCAGCACTCAGTAACATCTTCAGTGGATGAAATCCCTAGATTTTGTTTCTAGACCAAGGCTTTCTTGTGTCACACATCATGACCAAAATTATTCAGATGAGAAACAGCTAGAGAGTTATGAATGACATGACGAGGATTTAAAGGGCCAGTAGCACCAACAAATGAAATGTACTTATTGTGTTTATTTGATGTTGCTGATATCTTACATGTGTTTTGTTTTTCTCTTGTTTGTTTAGTGAAGAAAATATTTTCCTCTATATGTGTCACTGGGTGCATCCATTGTGTGATATTCTCCTCTATATGTGTCACTGGGTGCATCCATTGTGTGATATTTTCCTCTATATGTGTCTCTGGGTGCATCCATTGTGTGATATTTTCCTCTATATGTGTCAGTGGGTGCCTCCATTGTGTGATATTTTCCTCTGTATGTGTCACTGGGTGCATCCATTGTGTGATATTTCCTCTATATTTGTCACTGGGTGCATCCATTGTGTGATATTTTCCTCTATATGTGTCTCTGGGTGCATCCATTGTGTGATATTTTCCTCTATATGTGTCACTGGGTGCATCCATTATGTGATATTTTCCGCTATATGTGTCACTGGCGCATCCATTGTGTGATATTTTCCTCTATATGTGTCACTGGGTGCATCCATTGTGTGATATTTCCTCTATATGTGTCACTGGGTGCATCCATTGTGTGATATTTCCTCTATATGTGTCACTGGGTGCACCCATTGTGTGATATTTTGTGTTGTAAACTTTCCCCCCTCCCACAGTATCTTTCCATCACTTGCTCCTCACTGTGTGGCATAAAATGGAGTGAATGGGTCAATCACCGACTCACATCATTGTATTGTGTGGGATGTATTCAAAGGACATCACCAGGGGGTAGATTAGAAGGGCTCCTTCTGGTCAAAAGCACTACTTCATTTATGTTTCAGCTTGGGCTCCCTCTGGTGGCCAAAAAGTGTTTCTACAGGTATGGCTCCCTCTGCTGGCCAATTAGCCCTGTTCTAGTTACATCATAGCTTGAGGCCTGCGGTTCCATGCAGGAAAATCGACCTCAAAGCTTTTTAAATCATTTCAACACACAAGCTGTCATTTCTGATGTGTTGAAATTTCAGGCGCATATTCTGGGCGCCCGTTTGCAAAAAAAATCCTATGCAATAACCAAAATTCCTTTGCGTTGCTCCAGAACCAGACCAGATTGATTGTACTCAGTATAGGAGCACCAACAGGTGCTTTTGAAGATCGAGTATAATCGATCTTGGTGGTGAATGACTAATAATCAGAACCTGCTGAGAATTGCACATCTCATGGCTGAATTAAAGTGACACCTGCCGTGTAAGGAGTCATTTCTCCTGTATCAGCTTCCAAACAGGAAATCTTATTGAAAAATCAATCCGGGGTTTCATCTTGGGCAGCTCGGAGGAGCCAATGATTTTTTATTACAAGCTATTGACCAATACAGCCCAGGAGTAACTATGCATCTTTTATAGGCATCCTTGTTTGAAGCGATTATATTGAAAATGTATCATCTTTCCTCTTATACTGTATCCTTATCCACCTTCATGGTTTAGGAATCACAGTTTTATCTTTCTTTTATTTTTATTCTCTCTCTTCTTTTTGCTCTCCTGCAAAACTCTTTGACATCCTACACAATGTAAGGCTGAATATTGTTGCCATTAACCCTTTCGCTGCTGAGCCATTTCACCGCTGTGTGCTGAGCTAATTTTTACCGGTTTCGCTCATCATGTTTAAACGCGTTTTTAAGCCTTATTTTATTATATGACCCAGACATATTATATATCGTTCTTTCCGGCAGACTCGGCAGATTCATAATATGTCATTATTATATGTATACGTCATGTCCTGTCTGTATATTATAACAAAAAATGCAATAAAATTTGAATTTTCAATAATTTACAAGGTGTAAAGTGTTTTTTTTTTCACATTTTAACATGCAAGCGTTTGCGGTTATATTTTGTATGGGGTGCGCTTGTTAAAAAAAAAATTGAAATGGCGGACTTGTTACTTTTTTTGGGGGGGAAATTACACGATTTTTAACAAACGCAGCCCATACAAAAATCATTAGTGCAGCATCATTGATCACATTATAATTGAAATGGGAACAATATTGCTGCATTAAAAAAAAAAAACCTTGTTTATTTTTTTTTATTATTTTGTTTCTTAATATTTTTTTATTTTTTTTAATTAACTTTTACATGGTCATGTTTGGTATCATTGGAAAGGCCATGATTTGGCCGATCCAACAATACCAAACATTAACCCCTAGCTGCCACGGATCAGGAAGATAGGGGGTTCATTGGAACCCCATATCTCCACCATTGGTGGCAACTAGGGGTTAACTCCAGGACTGACGTCATAGTGCTGTGCACGATGACGCCAGTTGTCAGGGGGAGTTCCCTGAAGCTTGTTCGACATCCAAGATGTCACCCAGCTCTGGGAGAGGATCACGATCCGGCGCTTTTCAGCGCCGAATCGTGATCCGGCACCCAAGGGGTTAAAACCAGGCACAGTTTGGAAGGGCAGGCTGTGCCCTTCCAAACAGTGCCTGGCTTTGATCACTGGCCCCTGGCGATCGGGAGGGAGAGAGTTCCGAAGGACCTCCCCCCTCCCTTTCAGGCACCTCTTCCGCACTCGTGGGGGGGGGGGCGCCTGCAATAGATGTCATTGCGGCGGCATGATGACATCTATCGGTGGCCGCGGCGGTCCTGGATGCTGGGCTGACATCAAGGATGTTAGCCCGCGCCGGGGGACACAGCGATCGGCTGGAATCCGGCCGATCGCTGGCTGCAAAGGGAGGACATGCTCTGTGCGTCCTCCGCAGCCAACTCTTCCTGCGGGAGGACGCTCTGAGCGCGTCCTCTGGAGCGAAGTGGTTATTGTTCTTTTTGTAATATAGGCAGAGGATCATGGGAGATGACACTTTCAAAACATCTATGGGGCCATTTCTGGCCCCTGATTTAAAGGATTACATGCACAGACACGGGTTTATATAGCACAGGATGTAGTTTAATTCCATTAATTTGGCTCTTATTATAATGACTAATATTATATTATAATAATATGATAATAAGTTATAATTATAAGATATTATTACATTGTTATATTAAAATAATAATTAATATTAATGAGATCCCAAAATCTGTGGGTCAGATACATTGATATTAAGGGTTATTCAAAAACACCGAAATTTCAGGGAAATTAACTGCCGAATGCTGCCAAACTGCAGAAGAAGAAAAAAATACGGAAATCTGCTATTTTTTAAAAGGTGCTTAAAACAATAAAAATGCATGAAAATGTGTGGAAATAATAACAAAAGGTCCAATAACAAATAATAAAGAGGTCTGTTACAGAATTTTTTTTAAAAACGGCATTTAAAAAAATTGAGAATCAAAAAATCCGCCTAAAAAAATTCCAGAAAAATACCTAATTTTTTTCCCCAAAAAATACATAAATAAAAAGGCTTTTTTAATGAAACTGAAAAGAATAAATGGTTGAATTAAAAAGAATTAGAAACTATATTACTTTTTTTTTTACATTGAATCCAATGGAATTCGTCTTTTTACTTTTTAGACCCGTCGAACTGAATCACCGAAAATCAGGGCATTTCACTGACACGCCACTGCACCGTATGTTGCTGTCAATTCACCACTATTTGGGGAATTGACAGCTTTCTGATTAGATGAACTGCCAAGAAATTGCACAGTACGGTGCAATTCTGTGGCATGTTCGGTGCTCTTTGAATAACCCTTATTATTTTTACACAGCTAACTCAGTTACAGTTACAGGTTTTTAGAAAGCGCTAACAAGTTCCGTAGCGCTGTGCAATGGGAGGCAGAACAACAAATATACATACAGGTTTTACACACTGAACAGTAGGAGAGAGGACCCTGCTCAAGAGCTTACAATCTAAGAGGAGAGGGGTGACACACTAGGTGAGGGTAAATAAAGAATAATAGCAGGGTGCATGTGGGCTGTGCGGGAAGATGCAGTAAGAAATGAACAGAGGGGGATTAGGGAGTGAGTCGATAGGCTTCTCAAAAGTAAGGCTTCTCGAAAGTAATGCGTTTTCAGAGACTTATTGAAGGACTCGAGACACTGGGAGAGTCTAATGGGGGAGGGAATTCCATAGAAAGGGGGCAGCTCAGGAGAAGTCCTGAAGGCGAGAGTTGGGGGCGTGGGTCAAAGGAGATCATTGGCCGAGCAAAATGGTGGGGACGGGATGTACCTGTTAATAAGGGAGGAGATGTAGGCAGGGGCGCGGTTATGGAGAGCTTTGTATGTGAGCACCAGTATTTTGAAATGGATTCTAAAGGAAACAGGAGACAGTGTAGGGATTGACAGAGGGGCGAGGTACGAAAGGTGGGGAGGTGAGGCGTATGAGTCTGGCACAGGCGTTCATTACAGGCTGCAGAGGCAGAATCTGGGATCTCTTAAGGCCAGGGAGAAGGAGATTACAGTAGTCAAGGTGGGAGATAATAAGAGATTGGATGAGCATTTTAGCGGAGTCATGTTTAAGACAAGAACCGACATATGCAATTTTTTTAGGTGGAAGTAACGCCAAGTGACTCTTCCCAGCTTCTGTCTGGCCTCTTCTCCTTCTTGGCGCCCAGTATTGATACCGAAAGTGTTTTTTTTTTTCTTTGCAGTAGTTTAAGCAATGCATCCAATTCCCTTACATTGTTAATCATTGTCCTTTCAGTTATATTAATTTTGTGGCTGGCTGTTTGATTGCCTTTATTTAGAGAGTGGTGGATAAGTTGAAATTTACAGCCAATGAGGAGGAAAAGATTAGCATTTTTAATATAAATATATCACCAGGATGCTGACTCCTTTAACGGTAAAATCATATATCAAACAATGCGACGCTCCGAGCACATCATTCATCAGCTTTGTAATTATTGGGATGGATTTTTTTTTGCAGGAGGATCCTCAGCGAGGCTTATTCTCATTCTACTTCACTCATGTTCTCTACACTAATTACGTTATTAAACGTGTCACTGACGGTAAATAAATCAGTGAAGTTTGTTACCTCTGCTACCCCGCTTATAGCGGATTAACAGTAATAATCAATTGTTATTCTTACAGACCAAGCAAAATCCGCCATCTGTCTTAAAGGGGCAGCCTCGTTTCTGGATTTACAGCTAGAACATGACTGAAGACTATTCAAGGAGTCGAGATAAGGAAGGAGAAGAAAATATATCTGTATCTGAAGCTCCCTCAACCTCCTTGGCACATGCCTTGCTCACGCTATGGACTCTATTACAATCTCCGCGCAAATTCGTACGCGCAGCGCAATTTTTTTGCGCGCAGCGTTAAATGTTAACGAGCGTAAATTAACGCTGGTATTACGATCCGAGCGCATTTTTTCATCTGTCAAAAAATATTGCAGGTAAAAAAGACGCGCAAAAACGGATTAACGCTGCGCGCAGAAATCGGTGGGCAGACTGTTTTTTTCACGCGATTCAGCCCATCTGAATTAAGAACCACAATTGTCTCCCGTTAAGTTTTTGCGCCTGCCAAAATAAATCTGAGTATATATGCTGCAGCAATAATAAAAACACGCACAACTTCTCCATTTTATTGTTTGGGTATGTGTAGAATGTGTAACTATACTGCGCTGTATTTTTTTTTCGGGCTGGCGTATTTGGTTTCGGCCAGGATGTTCAGATTTGCCGTTAACACCAGCTTTTCAAAGAAATTAAAATTATGTGTGCAAACGTCATTCGTAAAAAGTTGCGCATCGATTGTAATACCATCCGCGTACCAGCGCACAAACGCATTTGCGCTCACAATGTTAAGTATGGGATGCGCGCACAAACTTGCGCTCGCGCAGTGTTCGTGCAGGGTCACTTGCGTTAGACGGTAATGTGCATCGTTTGCGCGAACGCCGTAATACGACGTTCAGCGCGAAGGGTTTTGCCCCTCGCGTTAATGCATTTTTGCGTACGAGCACATTTTTGTGCAAATAGTGTAATAGAGCCCTATATGCGGCCTCTGTGCCTGTTGGGAGAAGTGTGGATGCCGGACTACTGCCAAGGGACCGCAAACCAATGTGGCAAAGCCAACGCCAACCGAAAGCGGGCATAAGAGGGCATTTAAGTGTTAATGTTGTTAAATGCGTTGTGTCTTACAACTAATTGTATTTTAGGAGTTTAGTTTGTGTAAGTAATCTATTGTAGACCTATTGTTAGTGCTTTCTATCCCTGTCTGTTTGATTGTTTGTCCTTAGATTGTTCTGTCTAGTGCAGTGGTTCCCAACCATGGTCCTCAAGTACCCCCAACAGGTCAGGTTTTCCAGATATCTGAAGCACAGCACAGGTGATATGATTTGGCAGAGATGGCAGACATGGTCATTATAGACTGTAGCGGGATAATCTGAGACCATTCAAGGCGGATGAGGAGAGGGTTACAGTAGTCAAGGTAGGAGATAATAAGAGCTTGAATGAGCATTTTGGTTGAGTCCTGAGTTAGAAAGAAGTAGATATTTGTTTTTTAGTGGAAAGAGACGAGATCTGGTTATGGACTGTAGGTGACGAGTAAAGTCAGATCGGAATCAAAGAGGACACCCAGGCAACAAGCCGGCGTTTTGGAAGTAAGGGTGTCATCATTCAGTTGATGGGAAATAGGTGCAAGAGTTAAAGGGAGGGAAGACAATGAGTTCAGGTTTGGAGAGATTGAGCATTTAAGAAATAAGGGGTCAATGAGATAGAGACAGCAGAGAAGCAGGAGTGATGCAACAGTTGGGAAGAGAGATCAGGAAAGGAGATGGAGATCTGGGTATCATGAGCATAGATGTGATACTGAGAGAGTAGTGCCACTGAGACTTACTTATTACAGAGAGGTGTAGAAGAGGGTGGCAGGGTTCAAAATTTAAAGTCCCAAGCTACTAGCAAGGCCTTAAGAGTTACTTGCCACTAGTTGCCCCACCTAACAATTATCCTGCCCAGCCTGCATCTGCATTTTAACTCGCCCTCATGTAATTTCCACTCGCCAAATGCGAGTAGGCGAGTGGAAACTTTGAGGCCTGAGGGTGGTCAACTATGTCAAAAGCAACAGAAAGATCAAGAGGAATTAGAATAGTTGTGATCTTTGGATGTAGCAGCAAATAAATTATTAGTGACTTTGGCCAAAGCAGTCTCATTAGAGTGCTGGGAGTGAAAGCCGGAATGATATAAATCAAGGAGTTTGAAGAGAGGAAATGAGGAAGCTGGATACAGACCAGTTGTTCTACAAGCTTGAAGTCAATGGGAAGCGAAAAGATGAGACGGTAATTAAACAAGAAGTTAGAGTCATGAAATACTTTCTTTGGAATGGGGGGTAATAAGAGTATGTTAGAAGGCAGAGGGAAAGATGCCAAAGGAGATACATTAAAGAAATATTTATGCTGTGTTATACAATTTAAGGCATATAATTGGTAAATAATGCCATTGGCTGCTTTAGAGAGAATACATCTATAATGACACTGTTCAATTTCAGAGGCAATCAATGTGTGTCAAGCACAGGGTCTGGGCAAGCAGCAAACCATGTCTGATGAACAAGTAAAGGGTCTGGGCACGGAGCTTCTGATTGATGAACAAGTAAATCGGTCTGGGAAGGCAGATCAGGAATAATAACCAGATAGAAAGTCTAGCTGTTCACATCGAGTAAGTTGACCAATAATGCAGTCTGGGAAGGCAGCACACATTTAATAAAGGCATGCAAATCGGGTTTGTTGCACTAGCAAGGTAGTAAGGGTCTGGACAAGTCATGTTTGTCAGAAAACAAATTTGTCAGGGAAATTTGTCAGGGCAGAAAGCTCATGTTTTGGAACAGGCAATAGGTCTGGGCAGGCAACTCATGGGTTTTGAAGACATTATGGATCACGGCAGGCAGATAATGTTTCTAGAACACATAATGGGTCTGGGTAGACAGCTTATGTTGACAAAACAAGTATTGGATCTGGGCAGGCAGCTTATGTTTTTAGAGCAAGTACTGGGTCTGGGCAGGAAACTTAAATTTTTAGAGCAAGTACTCAGTCTGGGCAGGAAACTTATGTTTTTAGAACAAGTATTGGGTCTGGTCAGGCAGCTCATGTTTTTAATGCAAGTAATGGGTCTGGGTAGACAGCTCAAGTTGCCGAACAAGTATTGGGTCAGGACAGGCAGCTCTTGTTTTTAAATAATGGGTCTGGACATGCAACTCATGGTTTTAGAACAGATAATGGGTTTGAGTAAGCAGCTCATGTTTGTCAAACAAGTAATGAGTCTGGGTAAGCAGCTCACGTTTTTTAAAACAAGTAACGGGTCTGGGCAGGCCACCCATGTTTGTCGAACAAGTAATGGGTCTGAGAAGGCAGATAACATTTTTAAAACAAGTAATGGGTCTGGGCAGGCAACTCACGTTTTTATAAACAAGTAATGGCCCTGGGCAGGCAGCTCATGTTTTCATAAACAAGTAATGGGTCAGGGCAGGCAGCTCACGTGTTTATCAACAAGTGATTGATCTGGGCAAGCAGCTCATGCTTGGCAAACAAGTATTGTGTGGGTCTTCAGCTCATGTTTGTCGAACAAGTAATCGGTGTGAGCTGGCAGCTTATGTGTTTTAGAACAAGAAATAGGTCTGGGCAGGCAGCACATGTTTTTAGAAGAAGTAATAGGACTGGGCAAGTAGCTCATGTTTGTCGTCCAAGTAATGGGTCTGGGCAGGCAGCTCATGTTTGTCGTCCAAGTAATGGGTCTGGGCAGGCAGCTCATGTTTGTCGTCCAAGTAATGGGTCTGGGCAGGCAGCTCATGTTTGTCGAACAAGTAATGGGTCTGGGCAGGCAGCTCATGTTTGTCGAACAAGTAATGGGTCTGGGCAGGCAGCTCATGTTTGTTAAAAAAATAAGATGCATGATCAGTCAGATTATGTTTATTGAAAATAAATAACATAATAAAAGTAAAACGCATGGGTGGGCAGTGGTCATTCTGAGCAGACTAGCACACATTTTCTGTGTAGGTAGCTTAGGTTTGCAGAATATTTAAGATGTCATGGCAGGCAGATCACTTTAATTCAGCAGGTTAGGAATCAGGGCAGGAAGATTTGTTGATTACCTATGAGGTTTGGGCAGGCAGCTCATGTTCCTTGAAAAACTAAGATACACCAGCAGGAAGCCGATTACATTCGTTAAGCAATAACAGGTTTTGAAATGGTCACGTTTACTAATAATGAGCCTTGGAAGCTGCAAGAGACCAGGGAAGAAGTGTGTGAATCCTTACAGTTAGGCCCAGAAAGCTGAGGATGTAAATCAAATTCATATAATTTATTAGATGCAATGAAACACCTTCACTGTCAGGTTAATTCTCTCAACCCTTTATAAAGCTTTTCAGATCATTGTAGAAGTGAACGGAGGCTTCATATACTTGCCAGATAGATATTGAGAAGGAGCAATCAACCACTAGGTGTAAAAGGTGTCTAGACATGTCAATCGCTGTAGTAAAGGAAGACCTCTCAAAGTCAGCCTTTAAACTGCAATTCAGGCTGTTCTTGAAGTTAAATGTCATAAAAAAAGCAGAATGTCTTGTCCCAAGTGATGGCTATTCCCAATAATTGTCTCTTTAACCTTTTTTGTACCTCAGCTCTGTGAAAAAGAGAAACAACATTTCTCATCATGTATGAAGCACAACCAGACCCAATGCAACCACAGCCACGTTCCCCGAATAGACATGCATGCATACAAAATTGTGTCTTCGGTTTGACAATCGCTTGTTATTAATGTCAGTATTTCTCTGTGCGTCGTTTAGGGTTTTTACCCTTGATATTTCCATTTCCTCGTTGCAAGTGATCTGCATTTTTATATCATTTACTAGAGGTGTGCATTCGTTTCGTAATAAATTGAAAATTCGTCCAAAAATATTTTAATTCGCATTTCGGAAGTACTTCCGAAATAACGAATTAGTTTCATCCAAATTGAAATGAAAACAAAACAGTACATAACGAAATTGATTCGTTATACTGTTTCACAAGAGAACCATTAATTGAATGATTCCTCTATGCACACTGTAGTGAAACAGTAATTTAATCCTAGCTTGTCTTTTAACCCTCATGTTTAACCCCAATGTTACAGTATATGAGCAGGATTTGTTTTTTTTAGTGAGCCTAAACTTCGGATCGATCCCAAACTACAAACAAAATTATGAAAAAGAATCAGTTTCGTTTAACTGTTTCATAAAGCACCTTGTCCCTGTCTATTGGCTGTGGTGCTGAATCTGTTGTATTCAGCACCACAGGCCAATAGACAGCTCAATATTTAACCCTAGCTTCCTTTTATCCCTCATGTTTAACCCTAATCTATAGTAATTGAGCAGAATTTGATTTATTGCTTTTTTTTTTGTGATCCTATAAATTCGAATCGAATCGAAATTACAAATCGAAATTAGGAAACGAAATTGCGAAAAGGAGTCAATATTCAAACGAATTCTGGACGAAATTATTTTCGAATGAAACGAAAGAAAAAAAACACCACATTTTTTTCAGCTGTGCACACCTCTATCAATTACTTAAAAACGCTAAAACGTGTTATCAATCATTATCACGTGATACTTCACCCCTTTTAGAGGCTGGGTTTATAATCTCTGTGTGAGGGTCCGCAGGAAAATGAAGCTGATTTATTTTGTAGTGCCGAAAAATATACCAGGAACACCTTGAGGATTAGTGAGCTCAGACACAAGACCCATTCATAGGAGAAATGAACCAGGAGCCTCTCTCAGATGCTGCAGTGCAACCTTCCATAGAGATCTGTAATATCTGGACAGTGCATTTAAAGACTGTATGCATTATTTGACATGCAGAGGGTTCCCTCTGCTGGTCAAGCATGGTAATGCAGCTAGGACTGCCGGAGCCTCCAAAGGAGACTCCTAACACATTCCAAAAAGTGTTTCAGTACATCAGCTGTCACGTCCGATGTACTGGACCTGCAGGGGTTTATTCTGGAGCCCATTTGTGAATGAAATTCCTTTGCGATAAACGAGGCTCGCTTGTATTCCTCCAGAATAAGGCTCGATCACAAAGACTAACAATGATCCCTTCATATAAGGTGAGGAGAACCCAATGAAAACAGCAAAAATAAGCAAAAATAGAAAATATTCACTTCTCTATTAAAAAGATCAAATCTGGATTGTTGCTTTCAATGTCACGGTATTATGCGAAACGCGTTTTATCACGTCATCGCATATATACATTCTCAGGGGCTCGCCAGAATTGCACGATTTCCACAGCAGTACAGAAGGTTGTATTCACTAACCTCTGAATTTGCCACCAAATTGCATCGAAGGGTGAATTTCACCGTTAAGTGGCATTTCAGGGCAATTTGTCTATTCCCATAGCCATCAGTGGCCAAATATAGGCAAATTGACAGCAAAATACTCTGTAATTCGCCGCAATTCTACGGAATTTGGCGGCATCGAACTTGTCCCATTGGAAACTATTGATTCCTAGTACTCAGCCTCATTCTTTGTACCATCATTTTGTCCATTTTCCCTTGGAAACAATCTTCATATAGAGTATACTAGACTAGGGCTGTCAAACTCATGGCCCCCTAGATGCCTACAATTCCCAGAATTCCTTCAAAGCAATAGATGGCCAGGAAATCATGGGAGTTGTAATTCAGAAACATCTGGCGGGGGCAGAGTTTGACAGCTCTGGTGTATACCCTCCACGGCTCTTAGCCCATGTGACACGTCCATATAATATATATTTTATTGCTTTAAGCAAAGGAGGGTAAAATAATATTTAGGGGGAGATAAAAAATAACGGTAATAGTGATTTGCTGCAAACCTGCCAGGCGCTCTCTGGTTTTAGCAGATAACGCCATCTGTGGTTCCAAACGGGGGCTGTTTTCACAAATATCCCAAGACTCGCGTCAAATTCTGTTTGATATATAATATTTATAGAATTCAGCCTGTTCTCTTTGTTTTCTCAAAGAACGTGCGCGACAATGCATGCGCGCAGGAAACCTTGTCTGCGTGGTAATTGCATCAATTAGCATTTGAATTGATCAATAATTAAACACAATGCGGAACACTTGTCCCTATCTACGATCGTAACTGCTTTCTAGAACGTACCCAGCGCTTTCGTTACGTCCTGTAGTGGCAGGAGATTGTGTTGAGCAAAAAGCGAAGCTTCAGACTAAGCTCATTTCAGTGGATTTGGCAGCAAGGGTACAGTTTATTCAGTCAAAAATCATTATATAGAATTGATTTGCCAGCGAAATACGGTGCCTGTTCCACGGCAGTGAACTCCCCATAGGGAAGCAATGGTTAACCTATTCAGAGACACCGAGCAGCACCGAAACGTCAGTGAAATGCCCTGATTTTTAGAGATGTGCATTAGTTTTGGAAAAAAACTCGGAATTTGTAACGAAATTTGATAATTCGTAGTTCGGAAGTACTTCCGAATAACGAATCGATACGATACGAATTCGAGTTTATCCATCAATTCACTTTGATATTTCTTAAATATTTGCATTTCTTTCGTTAAGGGTTTACAAGCTTGATATAAATATTCAGTAAAAACAGATTGCATTAAAAATACAACACTGCAAGTAACGAGGGCTGCTCTAACCGAAAGTGACAAGGAGAAGCAGATCCCCAATGTGGTGGCAAGTTAAGTGTTATATCATCTTTAGTTAGACATAAGGTGTCCCGCTCCGTCACAGCAATTATGCACATCGGTGTACGGCGAGACTGCGTAAACTAATCTATGAGTTTTTAATTAAAAAATAAATATTATTTTTTAAAGGGACATGCATGTCTAGAATTTTTTTTTTTCAATTGACATTTAAACACTTTTATACCAAAAGACAAACTAAAATAAATCAATAAAAGTTCAAAGAATCTGTAAAAAATAATTTATTTTCTAGCTTTAAACTCTGTCATTTCATCTTCTCTGGCCACGCCCCTCAGCTAGGGGTGTTTCTTCAGCTCCCACTTCCTGTATATTCCCCACCTCCTCCCCGCCCACTACTCCGCCCATCAAAGATTCACATGCACTAGCACAAGCTGTGCACGTGAAACCCTGTGCATGCTCAGGACCTCAGACTGGGGGAAACTGAGGAACTGAATATTAGCATCTCTGCAACTGTGAGAGCAAAAGTCACTCATCTCTGACTCATTCACACACTCACCTGCTAGCCGATACGTTTTCCGAAAAACCATCCAATGGAACCAAATTGAACCCTAGGTTCCGAGTCCAGCGTAGACTTAACCAGAGCACTGGTGACCTTCGCAGACCCATTAAAGGGCCCTATCACATTCTTAACGCAAAAACGCACGCTAAACGCGTGTTTTTTTGCGCGAAGTGTTAAACGTTAACGCACGAAAATCACTGCTGGAATTACATTCCTTGCACATTTTTTCATCCGTCGGGAAATTGCGCTCGTAAAACCGACGTGCAGAAATCAGTGAGCGCAGTGTAATTTTTAACGCGAGCCCGTCAGACGAATGCATTTTGTGCGGACTGCGCACAACAGACGTACGTTCTGACGGAAGACAAGGTAGTGACCGTCACTTTTGACGGATCTAGTAAAAACAAAACGTGCGCATCGACGTTCTCCGTTGTGAATCCGCAGTTTGGTACGGTCAGGTTGTTACAATTTGCCGTTACCACCGGCTTTTCTAAGACGTTAAAATTATGCGCGTAAACGTTGTCCGTTAAATTTTGCGCTAAGATTGTAATACCATGCGCGTACCAGCGCACAACGCATTTGCGCTCACAATGTTAAGTATAGGATGCGCGCACTAAATTGCGCTCGCAAAGGGTTCACGCAGGGTCACTCGCGTTAGACGTTAACGCGCATTTTGTGCACGAATGTCGTAATATGACGTACAGCGCAAAGGGTTTTGCTCCTCGCGTTAATGCGTTTTTGCATGCGCGCACAATTGTGTGCGAAGAATGTAACAGGGCCCTAAGTGTATGGAGCTGGTATGTTTACCAGACCTCCGGTTACGTTTACACCTGACTTGGAATTTACCCCCTCAAAAAATGACTACAATTTAAATAATAAAATTTTGTATACTAAAATTCAATATCAAATACAGAAAAATAGCAATATTTATTAACAGTGCAGGATTTTACTGTAAAGCCAATCTTTATGAAAAAAAAATATATATATATATTTTGGGGGTAAAATAAAAAAAATTCTCTTTTTTAAAAAAATTATGTTAATTTTTTTTCCGAGACATACAATAAAAAAATGTTGAATAATAGTTCTAACAGTACATTCATTGTCCTGTGTGCATTGTAAAGATTTACATAGTGGTTAAGAAAGATAAACTGTTTAAAAAAAGAATGTCAGGTTAGACCTGGGAATTATCTAAGTCAAACACAAGGGGCATTTAAAAGGGTTATGATAACACAGAGATATAATCCCCAGGCTCGGGTATTTTCTTTATGAGGGGTTGTAAATATAGTTTTGTAGTGTAGATAGGAGAGGGAATGGTAATTAAAAGGGTGGTGGGAGCGATAAACACATAAATGAAACTGCATGCACAATATAACAGCCAAAGTGCATATTTAATAATTTACAGAATGAAAATGGACAGGCACGATGAGACTTGAGTCCTGCAAACATGCCGTTCAATGGCAAACTTGGAAAGGCCAGTGGACAGCCAGGGTCCAAGACCAGGGGCCAACTGAAAGGATCAAAGGATCTCCTCAAACATTGTGCGTAGCACCAGGCTATTGCAATACTGTTCCAAAGGGCAAGCACTGCTCTTTAATGGACTGGTGGGCCGGTCATATCTCTCAAATCAGTACCAAATCAGTACCATCCAGGAGCATCTGGCAAACAAAGGGAGTTTTATACTGGTGGTTGGCACCTGCACGAGTTGTCAGGTTCACCTCATGCATGTAAGGTCAACTAGTTGACTGTGTACACTGCTACGTAAACTTGCAGGTATAATTACTTTAATGGAGGTGTCAACCCGTTCGTTCGGGTATATTGAGTTTACTGTAGACGTCAGACAGTTGACCCCAGAGCTGTCCTTACAGATACACGTCTTCTTTTTATAAGCAATCATTATCAAAAACAACATTCCTGGTTAATCACTAACGCAGAGATTGCGGAGCTTTGACCAAAGGAAGGTCATTTTACAGAACAGGAGAAATGGTTACATTCTCGTTTGTGATCACAAGCATGAAAAGCCCCTGTAATAGTTTTAGTTTCAGAAGGTTGAAGCCAGACTGAGTTTTTAAAAAGATCTACTGATAATCGACAAGAATCTTAATTGGCGGTTCAATTGTTGACAAGCAGTCTGTAGGGTCTCGGATGAGTCTCATCATGATCCTAGTTGTCTGTAGTCAGTCACCTAGAAAGACAAACTGAGACCAAAAAGCAGAACAGGTCTCCTCAACTTGATCACTACACCAACCCTAGATGGGTAGGTCAACCATAATGAGAGAACCACCAGTTGGTTAGTTAATTATACTTATTAGGATGGTAACGTCAACCTTAATAAGTGAACCCCCAGTTGGCTAAATAATTATGCTTAATACGATGGTTATGTCAACCATTATGTAAGAACCACCAATTGACTAGTTAGCTAGGTCTCAAATGAGTTTCACCATGACCACACCTGTCTATAGCCTTCTAGAAGTCAGGTTGAGACCAAAATACTGAACCTCTATTTGAGCAACACAAAAATCCTAAAAAAGGTTATGTCAAAAAGAATGAGAGAACCACCAATTGGCTAGATAATGATGCTTAATAGGAAGGTTACGTCAATCTTAATAAGAGAACCACCAGTTGACTAACTAGAACTTATGGTCTCAAATGAGTTTCATTATGACCATATCTGTCTACAAACTCCTAGAAAACCAGGTTGAGAACAAAAAGCTGAACCGGTGTCTTGGAATTGAGACCAACGCTAACCCTAGATGGTTAGGTCAACCATCACGAGAGAACCACGAGTTGGCTAGATAATTATGCTTAATAGGATTGTTATGCCAACCAAAATAAGAGAACCACCAGTTGACTAGTTAGACAGTAGAGTCCGATTGAGTTTTACCATGACCATATCTGTCTACAGCCTTCGAGAAATAAAGTTGAGAACAAAATGTTGAACAGGTCTCCTCAACTTGAGCACCCCACCGACCTGAAATGGTTGTCAACCATAATGAAAGAACCATCAGTTGGCTAGATAATTATTCTTAATAGGAACCATAATGAGAGAACCACCAGTGACTAGTTAGACCTTATAGGCCCAAATAAGTTTCAGCATCACCATATCTGTCTATAGCCTCCTAGAAAACCAGGCTTAGACCAAAATGCTGAACAGGTCCCTCGTCTTGAGCAACACACCAACCGTAGATGGTTATGGCAATCGTAATGAGAGAACCAACAGCTGGCTAGTTAATTATGCCGAATAGGAAAAAAATAATGGTTAAAATAATGAAATAGCAGGTTGTAAATAGTTAACCTAGATGTTGGCTCAAAGGCGTGCTTCATAAATGATGATATTTGCTTTTGAAGAAAAGTTCTGTGTTCAGTGTGAAATCATTAAGGCTAACTTTATTTGTGTTTACCTTAATGATCACAAATATGTTATTGAAGCTAATGAAGAACCACAGAAAGGTCCTTCTTCTCAGCTCACAGTTAGTTGAAGGATGAGCCGCGATTTTTTTGATGCCAGTAAGGGCACTGAAACTCTCGCAGAATCTCATTTACAGATGGTTACCCTGGTTGTTTATGCATAATGTGAGGTCAAGAAGGAAAACAGATGCTTCGTACAAGAAACCTCTAGAATATATATAAAAAAAAGTTCTAATGCACAAGAAATTCAAATACCTTCACGATATTTTACATCATATTCTGCAGCTCCGATGCCCAACAAGTGGTCAATTTGTATAAATTTGCGGGAGGTCACTACTCACTAGAGGTCACATCAGGGAAGCTTGGCTGTTCCAAAGTCCTCTGTCCACCTGACCCATGATGAATATATCATTTTCTGAAAACTGCAAAAGAACTTGACACTATGAATGTGGGTGGACTTTGACATTGATGGTGATGGACAGTAGTCATATTGCTCCTCAACTGACATTTTCTCTACTCATTCTATAACAGTACAATATTGGGGGCTATTCAGGTCAGCTATAAAGAATTTTATAGTATTTATTGGCTTATGGAAGCACGTCCCCTCATCACATTTCAGGGAAATTAGCATTTAAAGACGTATATATTGAGACAGTGTGTTTAGGGGCAGGGTCCTGGACCACAGGTTTCTTACCGGGCAAATGGAGAATGCCCCTTTTCCCTTAGAGGGTTAACTCACAACTAATGCCTGATTAAATCTGCCCTGCCCTTATAGTAGAGGTGGTCCCCTCTGAGTCTTGGTGCTGGCTACAGCAGGGGAGGAAGAAAAAACCCTGAAGTAAAAAAAAAAAAGGAAAGTACATTTCATTTTGTTTTACTTGTTGGTAAGCAGCTTAGCCGCCCAATATTTCAGTCAGGAATTCCTGCATGTTTAGTTAGACTCCACATGAAGGAGTAGATGTTTGATTTATTTTCATGTTTATGGTGTACCCTGCTAGTTCCAGGGCTGCATAATAAAGGAGCATGAAGCGCTGATCACAGTATCCAGTGGCTTTATCACAAGATATATATATATATATATATATATGATAGGCTGTGTTAGTCCAGATGCCAAAATCACGAGTATAGCAGTACGTAGTGATACCTTTTTTATTGGACTAACGTTACATTTAAAAGACAAGCTTTCGAGAGACCTGAGGAAGAGAGGAATCCTCTCGAGTCAAAAGCTTGTCTTTTAAATGTAACGTTAGTCCAATAAAAAGGTATCACTACGTACTGTTATACTCGTGATTTGTATATAAATATATATACACAGACATACATACATACAAATTCAAAACCAGTGAAGGTAGAACATTACGCTTCCTTCCCCGGTTTTATATGTTAGATGAAGAGGGCTGACCACCCTCTCTGGTAAGCACCTATTCCTGCTACAAGTACTTCATCACAGGATTTTACTTAAACCTTGAATTGCAGGGACCCAAGGAGTATATATACATATTCACACATAAGTTGGTTTATCCCATAACGGCAGTCATTGAGTTTGCATATTGTAGGATCTGCTAAAAGATGGGGGCCACCATTACAGTCATCGCGTTAAAACGGGGACGTTAGGGAGGAAAACCTGCGTTCTAGTTCAGGAATGCAAAATCTGTGAGGCTATTATTGGGTGGGGAGCGTTCTGATCCATATATTTTTATTATTTTATTTCATAAAGTGGTTTCTAAATCCAAATATATACTGATTTTCTACATATGATAAAAGAGGCAACTGGTAAGAAAAGGAGATAAATTGTTGAAAAAAAAATAATATATGAAAAATGCATGACTGCTCCTAGCAAATATTCAAGACGATTGAGGGGAAAAAAAAGAACGGAGATCAAACGCATAAAGAAATAAAAATCGCATTGACTGTAAGCTTATTTACTGGAATTAGGATGGGGAAGCCTGCTTGAAATGCAGAAGCTCAATGTTCTAGCAAACAGCAAAAGACCGGATTTAGTGAGATATGACTTGGGTTGATAAACGAGCCCCCACGGGATTCCAATCTAAGATCGACGCCTTCACTCTGCTTTAACTAGTTTGCCATGTCTTAGCATGAATTCTCCCCCAAGCTATACACACATATGTGTGTATGTGTATATATATATATACACACACACACATATAGAGAGGCATAAATATAGCTTTAAATGTTATGTGGTTTGTCTCATTGTGTTATTACATTGTTCTATTTTGTGCTTCGTTCTATCAATGCATCATTAGAAAAACACAATTGACTTAAAACTCATTTTGACTCGAAAACCCAGAAAGATTGATTCCACGTCCCTCCCAAACGAGGGAATCAAATCTGGAAATGTGTTTGCTACCTATGCTTATCTGCATATTATGCGCTGCATTCTGGTACAGCTGGGGAACGCAACCTCTCGCAAGTGCTGTGCCTAAGGCGAGGTATTTATATTTACAATTGCCTTATCATTTACAGAACAATGCAACCGGATATTAGAAAATCCATTTAAATCCCCGACATATACAGGGTTATTCAAAGAGATTCGAAAAGTCACCGCACGTTCGGTGACTTTTCGTTCTCTTCAATTCGGTGCAAATCGGCTTTCCCATTTCGGCCACCCTGCGGTGTATTCAGCAAGCACCACAGGGCTGTCGAAGTGCAGGTAAAAACTGCCGAAAACCTGGCGAAAACACAGCGAATGCATGCCGAAAACCCGCAAAAATATCTGGATTAACTCGAAGACGCCGGAAAAACCCGAGCAGGAGCCGATCACACGTAGTGAAGCCTCTGGAAAAAGCAGACACCGCAGAAGAGGGCAGTGAATAAATTAGCAAAACAGTTTGCTTGAATGATTAAAAAGTGAAACGCTGTTTGCAAAGAAACTACTGAGCGAAAATGTCTGAAATTTACATATAAGGTCCAGGGAATGATAATAAAAAGGGCAGTTACAGAAAAAATAAGTAAAGTTAAAAAAAAATCAGACTTTTTAAAATAAAAAAAATCTAGAAAGATGCTTAAAATATCCTAAAAAATCTATAAATAAAGAGACTTTTTATTGCAGAATTTTATAATGAACGATTTATTAGATATTGAATTAAAACGGGAATATTTTTAACATTGAAGCCTATGGGATTCTCATGAATAAACCTGTCGAATGAAACCACCGAATGGCAGGGCATTAGGTGAACCTTTCACTGGTTTGTGTTCTCTGAATAGCCGAAGCAGTGCTTTTTCATGAGGATTTCACTGCCCTCGAACAGGCACCGTATGTGCAGGCAATTCGCCAGGATTTGGCGAATTCCCTGCTCTCTGGATAGCCGAATGGCCAGGAAAGGTAACCGAACGCTGAAAATCAGCGTTTGGTTACCTTTCTCCAGCCATTCGGATCTCTTTGAATAACCCGGTTAGTGTTTCAGTTTCTGACCTCACCACAATTCTAATTGTGTGTGTGTATATATTTATATCTCCAAATGGCACTGTGGATGCACTCGGGGTCTTCGATAAAACAATAAATCTTTATTTAAGCTACATACAAACATTTCGGCTCACGCTCCAGGTGATAAAGGCTCTGCCGGAGCCGAAAAGTCATCAGTTGTTTTTTAATGTAGATTAAATAAAGATTTAGAACCCTTTGCGAGCGCAATTTAGTGCGCGCATCCTATACTTAACATTGTGAGCGCAAATGCGTTTGTGCGCTGGTACGTGCATGGTATTACATTCTTAGCGCAAAATTTAACGGGCAACGTTTGCGCGCATAATTTTAACGTCTTTGAAAAGCTGGTGGTAACGGCAAATTGTAACAACCTGACCGTACCAAACTGCGGATTCACAACGGAGAACATTGATACGCACGTTTTTTTTTTTTACTAGATCCGTCAAAAATGACGGCCACTACCTTGTCTTCCGTCAGAACGTATGTCTGGTGTGCGCAGTCCGCACAAAATGACGGACTCGTTTTAAAAATGACATTGCGCTCACTGATTTCTGTGAGCAACTGTACTGTTGCGTGCATTTTTGTGCGTCGGTTTTACGAGCGCAATTTCCCGACAGATGAAGAAATGCGCGAGGAATGTAATTCCAGCAGTGATTTTCGTGCGTTAACGTTTAACGCTTCGCGCAAAAAAAACACTCGTTAAGCGTGCGTTTTTGCGTTAAGAATGTAATAGGGCCCTTATTGTTTAATCTAAGACCCCGAGTGCATTCACAGTGCCATTTGGATATAATTGTTTTTGGATTTAAGCACCAGGGCTTTAACCCTTTCAGGACACCTAAGGATCGACCGAAGGTTGAATAAATTTTTAATAAAAAAAACTTGGATTTTTTTTCTTACATTCAAGCCTATGGGATTCGCCTGCTTAAACATGTTGAATGAAACCACTGACAATAAGGGCATTTCACTGACATTTCAGTGCTGTTTGTTCTCTGAATAGATTAACCATTGCTTCTCCATGGGGATTTCACTGCTGAACAAGCACCGTATTTCGTTGGCAATTCGACAATATTTGGCGAACTGACAGCTTTTTGAATAGTCGAATGGCTCTGAAATTGCACCATATGGGGAAATTCACCGTTCAGTGCAATTTCGGAGCCAATTCGGTGCACTTTGAATAACCTGATGTTATGGTTATTTAAAAGGGTCTTTTTTTGCCCTTATTGTTCAGAAGCTGCCCAATTATTTTTTATTTTTATTTCAGGTGATTTCATTCACCTTTTTTCCCACGCCGTGCGCTGTTCCTCCCGCCGACCCGTAAAGAGGCCATATTGGATTTAATACTCACAAATGGAGGTTTGGTATCAGACGGTGTTGTAGGTGAAAATTTGGGATCTAGTGATCACCAGTCAGTATGGTTTAATATAACAACAGGGATGGAGCCGCACCACACAAGAACGAAAGTTTTAGACTTTAAAAAAACAGATTTTTCTAAAATGAGATTTTGTGTGAAGGAGTCATTATCAGACTGGAGGAGTTTAAAGGGAGTCCAGGAGAAATGGGATTATTTAAAGGAAGCATTATTGAAGGCCACAGGAAATTGCATTCGGCTTGTTAGCAAAAACAAAAAAGGGAAGAAACCACTGTGGTACTCTGCAGAAGTGGCCAAAATAGTGAAGAACAAAAAGACAGCATTCAATAATTATAAAACAACTCAGAGTGAAGAAGATAGGCAAACCTATAAAATTAGGCAGAAAGAGGCAAAGCAATTTATAAGAGCTTCCAAAGCACACGCAGAAGAGAAAATAGCTCAGTCAGTAAAAAAGGGGGACAAAACATTTTTTAGATACATAAACGAGAAAAGAAAAGTAAAACAAGGATTAGTTAGATTAAAAACAAAGGAAGGAAGGTATGTAGAAGAGGATAAAAGTCTCGCTGACTGCCTCAATGAATATTTTTGTTCAGTCTTTGCAGAAGAAAAGGAAGGAAAGGGACCTCAGTTAGGAGAGAACACTAAAGAGACATTTACATATCAGTTTACAGAGGAGGAGGTTCTACAGCAGCTGTCTAAAGTAAAGACAAATAAGTCAATGGGGCCTGATGGGATCCACCCTAAATTATTAAAAGAGCTCAGTGATGTAATAGCAAAACCATTAACAGATTTATTTAACCAATCCTTGTTAACGGGAGTCGTCCCAGAAGACTGGAAATTAGCAAATGTTGTGCCCATTTACAAGGGTAGTAGGGAGGAATCGGGGAACTATAGGCCAGTTAGTCTTACGTCAGTAGTGGGGAAATTAATGGAAACCATGTTAAAGGAAAGGATTGTTGAACATCTAAAAACACATAGATTACAGGATAAGAAACAACATGGGTTTACCTCAGGGAGATCATGCCAAACTAATCTTATTGATTTTTTTGATTGGGTAACAAAAATAATAGACACAGGTGGTGCAGTAGACATTGCTTATTTAGATTTCAGTAAGGCTTTTGATACTGTTCCGCATAGAAGGCTTATCAATAAATTGCAATCTTTGAGTTTAGATTCCAATATTGTTGACTGGATTAGGCAGTGGCTGAGTGACAGACAACAGAGGGTTGTGGTAAATGGAGTTTATTCGGCACAAGGTCTTGTTACCAGTGGGGTACCTCAGGGGTCAGTACTTGGACCCATTCTCTTTAATATTTTTATTAGTGATATTGCAGAAGGTATTAATGGAAAAGTATGTCTTTTTGCTGATGACACAAAGATTTGCAACAGGGTTGACGTTCCTGGAGGGATCAGCCAAATGACAAATGATTTAGGTAAACTAAAAAAATGGTTGGAGTTGTGGCAATTGAGTTTTAATGTGGATAAGTGCAAGATAATGCACCTGGGACGTAAAAACCCAAGGGCTGAATATAGAATATTTGATACAGTCCTAACCTCAACATCTGAGGAAAGGGATTTAGGGGTCATTATTTCAGAGGATCTAAGGGTAAGTAGTCAATGTAATAGAGCAGCAGGAAATGCTAGCAGAATGCTTGGTTGTGTAGGGAGAGGTATTAGCAGTAGGAAAAGGGAAGTGCTCATGCCACTGTACAGAGCACTGGTGAGACCTCACTTGGAGTACTGTGTGCAGTACTGGAGACCGTATCTCCAGAAGGATATAGACATCTTAGAGAGAGTTCAGAGAAGGGCTACTAAAATGGTGTACGGCTTGAAGGAGAAAAGTTACCAGGAAAGGCTTAATGATCTTAACATGTACAGCTTGGAAAAAAGACGAGACAGAGGAGATATGATAGAAACATTTAAATACGTAAAGGGAATCCACAAGGTAGAGGAAGGGAGTATATTTAAAAGGAAACAAAATAGCAAAACAAGAGGACATAGTCTTAGATTAGAGGGGCAAAGGTTTAAAAGTAACATCAGGAAGCATTATTTTACTGAGAGGGTGGTGGATACATGGAACAGCCTTCCAGTAGAAGTGGTAGAGGCCAAAACAGTAATTGAATTTAAGCAAGCATGGGATAGGCATAAGGCTATCCTAAACAAAAGATAAATCCAGGTAAAGTATCCATGTAATTGGGCTGACTAGATGGGCCGAAAGGTTCTTATCTGCCGAAATTTTTTCTATGTTTCTATGTTTCTATCTCAGGGACCCTCTGAATCCGGAAGTACCTGTATCTTTACTATGCAATTGGTGCACCTATACAACTTACGTAGCGTAGGGACCGCAAATCGCGCACCGCTACGGACTTGTGCACTTTCTGTACGTAAGTTCTGTAGCTCCTGCTCAGAGCGATGGATCTGAGCCGTTTAACATTATCAGGGTAATTCAAAGAGATCCGAATTGCTTGAGAAAGGTAACCGAACGGTGAAAATCAGCATTCGGTTACCTTTCTTGGCCATTCGGCTATCCAGAGAGCAGGCAATTCGCCAAATACTGGCGAATTGCCTGAACATATGGTGCCTGTTCGAGGGCAGTGAAAACCCCATGAAAAAGCACTGCTTCGGGTATTCAGAGAACACAAACCAGCAGTGAAAGGTTCCCCTAATGCCCTGCCATTCGGTGGTTTAATTCGGCAAGTTTATTCAGGAGAATCCCCATAGACTTTAATGTTAAAAATATTCCCATCTTAATTCAATATCTAATAAACCGTTCATTATAAAATTCTGCAGTAAAGAGTCTCTTTATTTATAGATTTTTTAGTATATTTTAAGCATTGTTTTTTTTTTTTTTAACTTTACTTATTTTTTCTGTAACAGCCCTCATTATCATTCATTGGATCATATGTAAATTTCAGACATTTTCGCTCAGTAGTTTCTTTGCAAACAGCGTTTCACTTTTCAATCATTCAAGCAAACTGTTTTCCTAATTTACTCATTTCGCTCTGTCTGCGGTCTCGGCTTTCTCGGCGGCTTCGCTGCCTGTGATCGGTTCCTGCTCGGGTTTTTCCAGCGTCTTCGACGGGTTAATCCAGATGTTTTTGTGGGTTTTCAGCAGGTTTTGCGGTTAGTTTTCGTCAGGTTTGCGGCAGCTTTTCCCTGCAATTCGGGGACCCTGTGGTGCTTGCTGAATACACCGCAGGGTCACCGAAATGGGATCGGCAAAAGGAACCGAATTGAAGAGAACGAAAAGACATCGAACGTGCGGTGACTTTTTTCGAATCTCTTTGAATAACCCTGTATGAGTTAGAAGAAAAACCTGCACCAACATAATAACCGTCACTGTCTTTAACACAGGGTTTATTTTAGGTTTAGCTTGAATCATTTTTATTTGATATATGATATAATTTGAGGTCAGATAAGAAAAGATAAGATTGGCAGAAAATTAGCAAACAAAACGGAATATTATGTTCATAATCAACGCACTTCCAAGATTAGATAATTCTGTTTACAGATCAAATTTTATTTCGGAAGATAACTACTGGTACCCAGTGAGTCTAATGACAGTGGGGTAACGCGTACGGTGTGTCATGCACTTCTCTCTGTCAATGAAGAGGCTGTTGGCCTTGTTGACTATGTCTTTTTCCAGTGACATCCTGGTGTCCTCCAGGTTCCGGAGACACTGCTCTGCCGCCTCCAGCTTCTGCTTGAGGACGTCGACAGAATCTGTGAGCTCTCCGACTTCGCCGATCAACCTGGAGAAAAGACGGACAGAAGGTTGAAGGAGAAAAGGCAAAGAAAGTCAGCAGATAATCAATCAACACGTGAAGACATGACAAAAATACAATGCTGAGGTAGGCGAATGAACGGAAGATCCCAATCTCTTCACCTATAGAGAAGAAGGACCATAGGTTGGAAGGGTGGTCCCATAAAATAGGTAGAGAGTGATAATTGGAGGCCAGTGGGCAATTCTGGTTTCAAACATCCTGGTGGCATCTCATGAGTTATTGCATTGATCTTTCAGATCTATGAGATATCTATCTTCTGATGGGATACCACAGAGAGAGCGCACCTGGTCAGTACAAAGTGAACTTTAACCAAGTATATTTATTATACCCTAACTTTCTCTCAGCTCATTGACCATTAAAGCTCCAGTTATGAAGAAAACGCTCATACTTTCATGATAAAAGGGGGGAAAAGGCTATATTCCTGCACAAAAATTACTCTAGAACAGTGGTTTCCAACCCTGGTCCTCCTAACAGGACAGGTTTTAAGGATCACCTTGAGGAAATGCAGACTGAATCCTGCAATCACTGAGCAGCAAATAATATCACCTGTGCTGAACGTCAGATATTTGGCAAACCTGGCCTGTTAGGGGGACCTGAGGATCAGGGTTGGGGAAACACTGCACTAGGCCATATGTTTTTCCTCTCACTGCCCATAATAGTTTTGGTGAATCCTGGACCCTTGCATCTTAGTCAAGTGTTCTCCTTGTTCCCCTTTTGCAGACTGGGTAGGTCTGATCTTCATCAGTGAATCCAAACTAAAATGTTATATTTAAGAAAGTAATCGGCCAGTCCGTTTTCGAGATCTGGCAACGTCAACATTTTGACATATGGTGGTATCTTCGGGGAAGCAAATACAAACTTTACCGTGTCTTTACAGTTATTACTGGAAACGTTATTACAGATATCTGGCCCTCCAGATGCATAAATAAACCTGGAGTCTCACATTTGGAGGGGGTCTGTATTTATAAAGGGCTGTAAACAAACTGACAGATGCATAAATCCCGAGACTGGCAGACGCAACAGGTCGACACATAGTAAAACATTGGTTGATGATGTTGTGCCAGAATAAACAAGCTAAGGTCTAGACAAAAATCCCTACTTGGAACTGTGCTCTTATACCCTTATATTCTCTAGTCCGAAAGATGATTGATTTTTATTATATGAATTGCACTACGCACGGCTTTACGCATCACATGAAAAACTCAACTACTCAATAGAAAACTATCAAGTGGGAGCTATCCTAACCTGAAGGTTGGTGCGCACCAGAAGGCCTCGTCATACAATCTGCTCTGCTATATGTTCATACTCGAGATGTTATGTCTATTAAATCATGACCCTTTCATGAGTAAAATATCAATACTGCTCCAGCAGACTGAGCACTCAAACATGACGGTCATGGAGGGAAGGCCAAGTGGTCAAGGTGCTGGCCACAAACGTACGATCAAAGGCTTACTGAAGACCTCATGGGAAGTCCATAACCAGACTGACATCATTTAACTAGTTTACATAGAGAAAACAGAAAGGATCAGGCACTCAGGATGGACCATGAAGGAGCTTTATTACGTGAATACCATCACAAAGTTTCGGCTCAAGCACAAAGCCTTTTTCAAAGTCAAAAAACCGAAACGTTGTGATGGCATCCGTGTAATAAAGCTCTATAATGGTCGCTATATTATGGTCCATCCTGAGTGTGCGGTCTTCTTTGTTTTCTCTATATGAGATGAGGTTTGAGCCACCTTGGACTTGGACCATTTGGTAGGCGAGTGCTGATGACCACCGTAGATGCTTTGGTCTACAAATTTCCATACCAATGGACTCCCGTGTTAGATACCGAAAGAAAATCTTAACATAACTAGTGTCATGAATATTTGAATTCTATTTAAATATATACACATATCTATATGGACACGACAGAGCTAAGGTTGGTTAGAGCTGCGTTTCGCTTCCTCGTCTACATATTGGGGTGGGTTTTTTCACAAAAGGTAATTTTTAATTTCCAATTTATAACAGAAGCGTGATTCAGAGGGGAGAGAATTAGCCGAGTCTCTAAGCCATACGTTGTGATAATACCTGCACTGTCTTGGTCTCAGCTTTGTGTTTTGGTGTATTTTCTTTGTGACTGGACCCAATAGCTTAAGACGTTTTGAGCTTACGAGCTGAAGGTGTAATCGCTTCTTTTCCTTTAGACGGAGTTGGCTTTAATGAAGATGTTTTGGTGGGGGAAGGACTATTTTGAGGATGGCTAGACAAAAATACTCGGGAATATGAATTAGTATGTCCAAGCTTACCCTATGGATTCAGGGCCCTATTCCAAGATTGGTGTAAACTTAACCAGAGCTGTTGTAAACCTAACAACCCCAAGGACTATAATAGCTCTAGTAAGTTTGCAACAGCTCTGGTTAAGCAATCACCAACCTTGGACTAGGGTCCTCAGTTTTTCCCTCGTAGCCTTAAGTACGTTGTTGGATCGCCAGTAACAAGGTGGAAATTGCCCTCGATTCGGTTGACGGGAATCCATCATGGCCTTTCCAACTTCATTCTCACTTCTTATGTGTTCATCCTTGAGGAATCAGGGATTTACGTTCATGAAATATCAGCGTGTGAAACTAGATTGTGCACCAGTATTATTCATGGGCATTCAGAGGAGTCTCTTGCTGATTCTCCTGTGTTAAAACCTACATGGGGAACACTATTAGTATTTATCCGGTAGTAAGTACTGATGTACTTTTGGAAACGTTTGCTTGGCCCTTTCTGGAAACCTATTCTTACACAAGCTGATTTTGGACCTGTAGACGATACCGACGCGTTTCAATCTTTTTCCGCAAATACGCTTTTGATGATTCATACGTTCGGGACAATCGCGCTGTCTGGATTATTAAAGCGATGGCAGCAGCCTCAACACAGGTCGAAGAATTCATACACCCCGCGCATAAAGGGAAGAAATCGCTAGCAATTTCTTTTTATAGATTGCAACACTTCAGAGTCATTTTCAACTCTATTGTTGACGCGTTTGCACAAAAGGCGTTCGTCTTCAAAAGAAATCCTCCTGCGTGGGAATGAAATGATGATTCCTGGGAATGGGGTCCTATGGAAGGAACAATAGACGTAAAAGAGAACTGTAAATCTTTCAAATTACGCTGTCTTATGACGGAAAAAAAGAAGAAAGTCACTGTTATATTATTGACTTAACTTCACAGAGAGCATAAAGTATCACTTGAACTACTCCGGTGCTGACGATAAAGCAAGGTATGGATTAGGAGTCCAGCGAGCTCCAAACACTAAAGCCAAAATTATCATATTTTGTTTGTTTTGCTTTGTAAACATAGTTAAAAGCAAAAAAAAAAAAAAGTACTATTGTTTTATGTATTCATGACATGGTACGTTCATCCCGGTCACGTCCTCTTGTGTTTATCCAGGTATTCGAAGGACAGGCTCATGTCTTCAGGTCAGGTCTCACATCCTTCAGGCTGACGAGGCCGCTCCTGCACTGCTTCGATCTGACAGAGCTCAAGCACTGATGCTCCATAAATGATGCAATGTTCCTATAATTCTACAAGAGGCAGACCCGGGGGCGAAACGCACCTTTGGTTTCCTGTCTAAAGCTGCGATATTTCGCCCTTCCTCTGGGCTGGTCCATAGAAAGCTGTCGTAGGGATTATAGGTCGTCATACTTCATTTTCCTCCTGCTCTGTAGCGGTTCCAGTTTCCCACCAGCGCGTTTTGTCAAAGAGACAGAGAGAGGGTCAGCCGTATGCCAGGGGTCAGTATTACCAAAAAGAGTGTGTCAGCCATATGCCAGGGGTCAGAATCGCCAGAGAGAGTAAGAGTAGTCAAAACAGTAGCCAAGGGGTTAAGAGCCAGGAAAGTAGTCAGACAAGCAGAGGTCATACGCAGGATCTATAATGATTTTTAACACAAGCACTGAGAGGAGGTAAAACCACGTCAGGGCAAGGAGTGTCTGAAAGCCAAGTGGTTTTAAACCTGGAGGCGCTGCGTCACCATGCCGTGCCCCGCCTCCTGGCATCCCATGTGACCGCCGCGTTCCTGCTTTTCACTCGGCGCCTGACCAGCGAGCAGTGAGGATGCAGCTGTCGGGCATCGCTGGCGTATGACGTAACACATACACAGCCCACTCTCCTTAACTCTTTGTCTTTTTATTCATACAGCTCATCAACCACAGCCATCACCCTTTCCTGCTGCTACATTTTTACTCTGCAGTCCCACCCTACCACCCAGTCCAGGGCCTAAAGTATAGCTCTCCCTTTCAGCTGCTTCCACTTTTCTTTCTAACTACCCTTTTCAAACCCAAGCTTCTGGTCCTTCCCATGCAATCCCTGCTAGTTTATTCCTGACCAGCAGCTCCACACTCCCCCCTGCACCCTTTTGTTTCACATACCTCTGTCCCTTAGGTTGTAAGCTCAAGGGATGTCTGGCTGAGCACTTGTATAAAGTGCTGTACTAGCAGGACAATAATCCTCCGGGCAGGGACGTTTGTTCCTAACGTATCATTATTTATTACGTCTCACGTTTGTGCTTCTCCATTGTAAAGCACTGCGGATTCTGTTGGCGCTTTATAAGTGACTGTAACTTAACACACTAAAATAACACCATCAATAAATCCCCTAATCACCTTTCATTCCAAGGTGGAGAGGGCTATGCAATCCTCGGCTTCCTCTCGCCGGGAGCAGCAGGAGACTGGGAACAAAGAGATCCCTGTCTCCCTTCATGATTCTTCCATGGCTACTGCGAGCTCAAGCGAAGCTCGTGGATGGGACACTCTGGGTTCCATGGACTCCAGGTGATACCAGTGGCAGCGCACAACGCTGTCGCTGCTGGTATCAGGCTTCGCCTGCGGTTCCTTCATGGAACCAGGGGCTAACAAAACGCGTACCTGAAACAGGTGCGGTCAAAGGGAGACGGTAAATAAAATCAGCTCGGGACGATTTTTGTCACTTGTCTCCCATTTTTAGCAAAGGGGGAATAGGGGCACGATGTCAGTAAGATACCTTCACAATGTTCTAGATACAAAGAATTTGGTGATCAGACACAGGCTGCTAAACCTATAGGTTCCTTTTCATGTTGGCTGATCTTGTCAGTGTGTGTTGTGACAGTGTGATTAGGGGCAGTGTGGTAAACCACAGGTTTATCAGCAGGCGGATGGAGGACTCCCTTTTTCCTCTATAAGGTTACCTCTCAGAGGGCAGTCTTGGTGCAGGCTGCAGCAGGGAAGGAAGTGCAATTCTGAACACAGAAGGGATGTACATCAGATTTTTGTTTTCACTGGTTGGCAAGCGGCTTAGTCGCCCAATACTTCAGAGAGAGATTCTGAGTGTTTATTTAGCCTCCGCATAAAGGAGAAGGTGTGTATTTTATATTTGTTTATTTGTTGTTTATGCTGTACCGTGCAAATTTCTGCTGCATCCAGCAGCTATATCACAGTGTATATATAATCTGTAACACATATACAGAGAGAGACTCCCTATCATACTAGCCTAACATGTGTTGAGCATAACAGGCGTACATTAATCCACTTTTATATCAGTCAGGTTTTTTTAAGCAGTCAGACGGAGTATGTTTATTTGCAGCTCCTGCAAGTTATATCGTGATCGTATGAAAAGACTCCTGAACTTATCTCAACGTACAGAGCCGCGCTTCAGAAATGTGACAGGGCCTCTAGTCTCGCAAGCCAGATCTGGTGTGAAATGATCAATCATATGACACATCAGCACACGACAAAAGCCAGCCAGCTTATTCATGTGGGGATAAACCTATCACAATGCAAACACTGCCTCCAGTACTCCGATCTATCAGATTAATGGCTCAAGCGGGTCTTATATTTAATTTAATAATGATACCAGGAGCCGGTGCTCACTAGCTGCTTTGAACAACGTCCAACCAGACGCACTTGTAGTATGTCAGCCACCATTAGGTATAGATACCTGAACTGTACGGGATCCCTGCAGAGCTCCACGTTAGGCCTGGCAGTTCTCTGGTAAAGTCTCGTCTGGGCAACTTTCATCGGCGTCTCTTTGTCCTTGATGGCCTGGTTTAGGATCGAGACATTATTCTCCTGCTTCCCGATTTCTTCCAGGGTCTGTAGACAACATGCATAATAAAAAAAAGAAAGGAAAGGATAAATACACTCACTTAATTATTCATCAATCTTGTCCTACAGGCTCTCATGAATGTTATTTAAGCAATAACCTTGCTTAAATATTTGCAAGGATATTAGCATTCGCAGGCTAGGATGTTCCATGGTGTATTGAGGAGGTTGTTTACACAGACAAGATGACGGTTTGGTACTTAGTTAAAAAAAAATAATACAGCACTACAATAAGTTGGGCTTCAAAAAAAATTAAAACGATAACATGGAAAATATTTGGAACAAAAGAAAACCACACCCCAGGCTACAAAATAAAAAAACATCAACTGGAAGCAACATATATTACTTTATAAATGAATATTGCCTATTAATGCTCCATTTAAAGGGGTATTATTGTAGAGCCATATCCTCCCTGTTGCTGTGCTGAAAAAATCAGCGCGAGACGATTTCCTTACCTTCTCCCTTCCACCCCAGTTATTCCATACCATTCGCTTTATTAGCAGCTAGCCTCAGAATAAAAATGAGGCGTAGCTTGATCTCAGCAGCAGCGCCGTCGCAGATATGGCTCCTGGAGTCCATAGTACTCCATGAAGCTCAGCGCATCCCAACCGCGGTATCGTACAGGAGCCACTAATGAAGGGACACTGGGAACTATGTGATGCTTGCGGCAAGAGAGTATCGCCCCGTCCTCCTCTCCACCGTTTCCCGAGTTGCCCCCTATCTCGCTCGTAACATCTGACTCTCCCAATGCTTCTTGTCTTTCAAAAGATTTATAAAAACAAATACTACATAGAGGTCTATCAGCTCACTCCATACTCCGCTATTGTACCGTTCCTGGTCTATCTCCCACACAGACCCCATGCAACTAGTGCCACTTTTACCCTCACCTCAGTGTGTCTTCCCGCTCCTCTTAGGCTAGGGTCAGACGAACGCATTTTTCGCGTCGTCCGTGAAAAAGTGCGTTCGAACGAATGGACGTATTTTTTCACGGAATACGCAATAGCGGTCATACGATGCGCATTTTCGTCCGTGATTTTGTACGGATCATCAATAAAACACTTTTTGCGTCTGGACGTTATGTTGGCCGGACATTAGCAGCGTCTGATGTCTCCTAATCACGCACACATGCAGCTAGCGGACGCAGCGCACTCTGTACGTCCGTACTAGCGTTTTGACTTTCTCAAAAAAATGCGTTTGTTTGCCGCTTGCGTTGCGCGGCCGCACTTTCATGCGGCCGTACTTCGTATATTGGCTGTCATTGCCCGTCATTTGCTGCTTCTACGGCCGTGATAAAGTGCGGCTGCACGTGCGCTCGCACTGCATTGGTCTGACCCCAGCCTTAGACTGTAAGCTCTTGAGCAGGAACCTCTTTTCCCCCATCTTTCTCTATGCGTCAAACCTATCTGTTTTGTCTGCTCTGTCCTAACTATTGCAGGCGCTACAGAATATTTTGGTGCTTTAGAGATTATTGTAACTGTACCTACATTCCCTTTATCTATCCCTGTGTCTGTCTGTCTATGCATCTATCCATTAGAGGTGTGCATTCGTTTCTGTAACAAATAGCAATTCGCTACGAATTTCGTTAATTCGTATTTCGGAAGTACTTCCAAAATAACGAATTGATTTGATCCGAACTGAAACGAAAACAAAACGGTATATAACGAATTTGATTCATCATGCTGTTTCACTAGAAAAAAAAAATATTCCTGAGCAGGATTTGATTAATTGGGATTTGATTTGTGTGCCGAAATACAAATCAATATCAACTATCGAATTGATGCTAACTTACAAAACACACCATACACACGCTAATTAAAGCAAACGGCATTATGAAACAATTCAGAATCGTTAGACTGCTACAAAAGCACCCCGTCCCTGTAAATTGACCTGTGGTGTTGAATCTATTGATTAATTGGGGATTTATTTATCGATCCAAAATTCAAAATCGATATCAACTATCGAATCGATCTTACCGTACAATTTGGTTTTTAGTAATGCGATATACCAAACGAAACGAAGTTATGAAACGAAGAAAAAAACAGAGATAATGGAAACGAAATGAATTTTCCAGCCGTGCACACCTCTACTATCCATCTATCAAAGAGCAGTTTCTACTCATTCATTTATTTTATTCTGGTGTTGTAGCGGTTTGCGTTAGATTGCTTAAAGCCAGCGTCCTGCATTTGGCTGTAACGTACAACTACTGATTAACAAGACATTTCCTTTCCAAGAATTTTTTTTATGTATCCCAAAAGGTAGAAACAATCATCATCAATACATGAAAACAGATTTACATTTTAACACCGCTTTGCACGTTAAATTGTAACATTGTGTTTTACTCAAGCTCCAGTAATGATGATAAATGCTTTGTTCCTGCAGACAGGACATTGATAAATGCTGTGGCATTTCCTGTGTACAATGCAAATTGTTTATAATTCTTGTCATAATCGAGAAGGTGGGGCAGACAGACAGACAGTGACACTGCCTTCAGATTGGGCCGACGTGACAAGGCCTGTCTTCCTGCCTTTAACATATTCTGTCCTGTCTGACGCTCATCATGTTCAGGTTTTATGACCATAGTAGGCTACCATACCTTCCACAAATGTTACCAGGCATGTAGAGCTACGTAAGAGGCACTTCCAGCAACAGAGTTGGAGGCCAGGGTACAGAAATGGTCAAGGACCTTGGATCGGAACCTTACCAGAATTTCACGATTTCATACTACGAAAAAATAACCTGCAATTAATTCCAACTGTTATTAACCCCCTTCACTACCACAATCAAGTTAATATGGTTTTCAGAAGCACCTTCAGATGTTTAAATTCAACTTCTGCTGTTCTTCTGGAGGAACGTAAATTAATTTCTTCTGCAGATGAGCTCCAGGACATGTCCCTATAGTTACAGTACATCAAACATCACCGTCAACATATTAGAGCTCTTTGAAGTACATGGACGTCTATACGGGTTATTCAGAGAAAGGTGAAAATCAGGAGAATTGGTAGGAGAAGAGAACTATCTAGAGCAAAGAGCCAATTTGGAAAGTGAGATAAATGGGAGAATTTTTCTGGTTTGGCTATTTTGACCTAGAATTTTCACTTCTCCAGTCATTCTCCTGGTTTTCACCTTTCTCTGAATAACCCTGTAAGTCTAAGCAACCCTAACGGCAATGCTGCGATTGACCAGCAGAGGGAGCCCTCTGTCTGTCAAATAATGAATACAGTCTGCAAATGCACTGTAATAATGTTACAATGCGTGTGTGTGTGTGTGTTTATGGAGAGGTGTTTTTATGTGTGTAGGTGTCTCTGTGTGTGTTTTGTAGATGTGTGTTGATGTGTTAGGTAGGTGTGTGTGTTGGTTACAGGACTATGGGATAATGTTAAGTGATTTTCCATAAATCACTGTTTCTTGCCAGTGCTTTTATGGAAACCATTTGTTATTGAAGGGGTTAACTGCAACACGCATGAAGGAAATTGCTAATATTGAGCCATGAATCCCACTTCTATGTTTACTTTAAAATTTTAGCCATTGCATTCGTGCCCAGCTTACTTTCCTGGCAATTAGATGCTTGTCTCTGGATTGCAAAATATTACCCTTATATTCAAGTATACAAAGTAACACCTTTTTTAGATTGCTTTCCAACTTGCTCCTGGCATCTTCCACTTCCTCACAGCGTTTACCGAAAGCACTGTCTACGGCGGCGCACTGGGAACGCATGTCCTGGGCTGTGTCCTGCAGGATGTTGTCGATCAGGAAGCGCAGATTGATGGAAGCCATCCTCTCTCTCTCGCCCTTGTATATATTGTCGTGGCTGAACTGGGCCCACGAGTCCAGGTTGGTGGTACTGGAAGACAAAGTGGTGAAAAGTGTATATTAAGGCTGGGGTCAGACTAGCGCAATTTTAAGGTGCGTCTAGGCACACTTAATCACGGCCGCACTAGCAGCAAATGACGGGCAATGACGGCCAATATACGAAGTACGGTCGCACGAAAGTCCGGCCGCGCAACGCAAATGGAAAATGAACGCATTTTTTTGAGAACGCAGAACCGCTAGTACGGACGTACAGAGTGCGCTGCGTCCACTAGCGGCGTGTGTGCGTGATTTGGAGACGTCAGACCCTGCTCATGTCCGGCCAACATAACGTCCAGACACCCAAAGTTTACTGGTTTGGATCCGTAAAAAATCACGCACAAAAATGCACATCGCATGACCGTTTTCGCGCATTCCGTGAAAAAATACGGCAATGCGTTCGGACGCACTTTTTGACGGTCGCTGTGAAAAATGCGTTAGTCTGACCCTAGCCTAAAACAAACTGCGCCGTGCACTGGCTGACAATAAGATAATCCAATTCATTTTCACTATTTCCCATCCCGCTCTACTGGTGTCACAGAACAAACAAGTGACCTGGGGGTGTCTTTATACAAAATGTTAACAGGAAAATAAACTCTACAAAGTTACAAAAAGTCATTTTTTTGTTAAAAAAAAACCAAAGCAATCATGTGAATTGCAAACAGAAAGCTAGGGTTAGTATTAGTGTTAGGTTTAGTATGAGAGTTAATATTAGAGTTGATATTAAGATTAGTACTTGGTTTAGAGTTGATATTAGTATTAGGGATAGTATTTGTGCTTCTTTTAGGAATAGTGTTAGGGTTAGTATCAGGCTTAGTATTGGCTCTTGTTTTAGTGTTACTATTAGGGTTAGTATTATAGTTAGTATTTGTGCTTATTTTAGCTTTAGGGTTAGTATTATAGTTAGTATTTGTACTTGTTTTAGTGTTACTATTAGGGTTAGTATTATAGTTAGTTTTGTAGCTTGTTTGTTAGTTTAGTAGTTAGTAGTAAGTATTTGTTTATTTTTAGTTAGTTTTTTGTTACTATTGGGTTAGTATTATAGTTAGTATTTTGTTTTTATTTAGGGTTAGGGTTAGTATTATAGTTAGTTTTTGTGCTTGTTTTAGGGTTAGTATTATAGTTAGTATTTGTACTTGTTTTAATGTTACTATTAGGGTTAGTATTATAGTTAGTATTTGTGCTTGTTTTAGGGTTAGTATTATAGTTAGTATTTGTACTTGTTTTAGTGTTACTATTAGGGTTAGTATTATAGTTAGTATTTGTGCTTGTTTTAGGGTTAGTATTATAGTTAGTATTTGTACTTGTTTTAGTGTTACTATTAGGGTTAGTATTATAGTTAGTAATTGAGCCTGTTTTAGGGTTAGGGTTAGTATCAGGGTTAGTATTAGAGTTAGTATTTGTGCTTGTTTTAGGGTTAGTATTATAGTTAGTATTTGTACTTGTTTTAATGTTACTATTAGGGTTAGTATTATAGTTAGTATTTGTGCTTGTTTTACGGGTAGGGTTAGTATCAGGATTAGTATTTGTGCATGTTTTACGGTTAGGGTTAGTATTATAGTTAGTATTTGTGCTTGTGTTACGGTTAGGGTTAGTATCAGGGTTAGTATTAGAGTTAGCATGTGTGCTTGTTTTAGGGTTAGGGTTAGTATTATAGTTAGTATTTGTGCTTGTTTTAGGGTTAGTATTATAGTTAGTATTTGTACTTGTTTTAATGTTACTATTAGGGTTAGTATTATAGTTAGTATTTGTGCTTATTTTAGCGTTAGGGTTAGTATTATAGTTAGTATTTGTGCTTGTTTTAGGGGTAGTATTATAGTTAGTATTTGTACTTGTTTTAGTGTTACTATTAGGGTTAGTATTAGAGTTAGTATTTGTACTTGTTTTAATGTTACTATTAGGGTTAGTATTATAGTTAGTATTTGTGCTTATTTTAGCGTTAGGGTTAGTATTATAGTTAGTATTTGTGCTTGTTTTAGGGGTAGTATTATAGTTAGTATTTGTACTTGTTTTAGTGTTACTATTAGGGTTAGTATTATAGTTAGTATTTGTGCTTGTTTTAGGGTTAGTATTATAGTTAGTATTTGTACTTGTTTTAATGTTACTATTAGGGTTAGTATTATAGTTAGTATTTGTGCTTGTTTTAGGGGTAGTATTATAGTTAGTATTTGTACTTGTTTTAGTGTTACTATTAGGGTTAGTATTATAGTTAGCATTTGTGCTTGTTTTAGGGTTAGTATTATAGTTAGTATTTGTACTTGTTTTAGTGTTACTATTAGGGTTAGTATTATAGTTAGTAATTGAGCCTGTTTTAGGGTTAGGGTTAGTATCAGGGTAGTATTAGAGTTAGTATTGTGCTTGTTTTAGGGTTAGGGTTAGTTTATAGTTAGTATTTGAGCCCTGTTTTTAGGGTTTAGGTTGGTATCAGGTTTAGTATTGGCTCTTGTTTTAATGTTACTATTAAAGTTAGTATTTGTACTTGTTTTAGGGTTAGAGTTAGTATCAGGTTTAGTATTGGCTCTCGTTTTAGTGTTACTATTAGAGTCAGTATTTGTGCTTGTTTTAGGGTTAGTATTATAGTTAGTATTTGTGCTTATTTTAGGGTTAGGGTTAGTATTATAGTTAGTATTTGTGCCCGTTTTAGTGTTACTATTAGGGTTAGTATTAGAGTTAGTATTTGTGCATGTTTTACGGGTAGGGTTAGTATCAGGATTAGTATTTGTGCATGTTTTACGGTTAGGGTTAGTATTATAGTTAGTATTTGTGCTTGTTTTACGGTTAGGGTTAGTATCAGGGTTAGTATTAGAGTTAGCATGTGTGCTTGTTTTAGGGTTAGGGTTAGTATTATAGTTAGTATTTGTGCTTGTTTTAGGGTTAGTATTATAGTTAGTATTTGTACTTGTTTTAATGTTACTATTAGGGTTAGTATTATAGTTAGTATTTGTGCTTGTTTTAGTGTTACTATTAGGGTTAGTATTATAGTTAGTATTTGTGCTTGTTTTAGGGTTAGTATTATAGTTAGTATTTGTACTTGTTTTAGTGTTACTATTAGGGTTAGTATTATAGTTAGTAATTGAGCCTGTTTTAGGGTTAGGGTTAGTATCAGGGTTAGTATTATAGTTAGTATTTGTGCTTGTTTTAGGGTTAGGGTTAGTATTATAGTTAGTATTTGAGCCTGTTTTAGGGTTAGGGTTGGTATCAGGTTTAGTATTGGCTCTTGTTTTAATGTTACTATTAAAGTTAGTATTTGTACTTGTTTTAGGGTTAGAGTTAGTATCAGGTTTAGTATTGGCTCTCGTTTTAGTGTTACTATTAGAGTCAGTATTTGTGCTTGTTTTAGGGTTAGTATTATAGTTAGTATTTGTGCTTATTTTAGGGTTAGGGTTAGTATTATAGTTAGTATTTGTGCCCGTTTTAGGGTTAGGGTTAGTATTATAGTTAGTATTTGTACTTGTTTTAGTGTTACTATTAGGGTTAGTATTAGAGTTAGTATTTGTGCATGTTTTACGGGTAGGGTTAGTATCAGGATTAGTATTTGTGCATGTTTTACGGTTAGGGTTAGTATTATAGTTAGTATTTGTGCATGTTTTACGGTTAGGGTTAGTATCAGGGTTAGTATTAGAGTTAGCATGTGTGCTTGTTTTAGGGTTAGGGTTAGTATTATAGTTAGTATTTGTGCTTGTTTTAGGGTTACTATTAGGGTTAATATTAGAGTTAGTATTTGTGCATGTTTTACGGGTAGGGTTAGTATCAGGATTAGTATTTGTGCATGTTTTACGGTTAGGGTTAGTATTATAGTTAGTATTTGTGCTTGTTTTAGGGTTAGGGTTAGTATTCAGTATTTGTGCTTGTTTTAGGATTAGGGTTAGTATTATAGTTAGTATTTGTGCTTGTTTTAGGGTTAGGGTTAGTATTCAGTATTTGTGCTTGTTTTAGGGTTAGGGTTAGTATTATAGTTAGTATTTGTGCTTGTTTTAGGGTTACTATTAGGGTTAGTATTTGTGCTATTTTTATCGTTAAGGTTAGTATTATAGTTAGTATTTGTACTTGTTTGAGTGTTACTATTAGGGTTAGTATTTGTGCTTGTTTTAGGGTTAGTATTTAGTATTTGTGCTTGTTTTAGGGTTAGGGTTAATATCAGGGCTAGTATTTGCTCTTGTTTTAGGGTTAGTATCAGGTTTAATATTTCCTCTTGTTTTAGTGTTATGATTAGGGTTAGTATTTGTGTTGTTTTGTAGGGTTAGTATTTGTGCATGTTTTAGGGATAGTATCAGGTTTAGTATTGGCTCTTGTTTTAGTGCTACTATTAGGGTTAGTATTTGTGCATGTGTTAGGGTTAGGGTTAGCATCAGGTTTAGTATTGGCTCTTGTTTTAGGTTTAGGGTCTGTATTTGTGGAAACTAGACATTTTTCACGTGTATATTTTACCTGTGGCCACAAGATGAACACTGCATATATTATAATATAATATTTTGCACCAAAGTGCTTTCTACGGCAAAATTAAAATAGTGATTAGCTTTCAGCACTTTATTAAGTGTCCCGAGAAGCTTCACCCTTTGTGAATTGACAGATCATGTTTCAAAATTTTTTAACAGAGCTGTCATTTTGAGGACAGAGTGATATGAGACGGCAGGAGACGCATCATTCTCTCAAATACTGTCTCACAATCAGTGCAAGCTGATGTGCTGGTAATAATGTCAGTGTGTGCCGGCGTCAGTGGCATAGTGTTCCCGTCTTTGGCATGCATTCCCACTTTTAAAGCATGGGTAAGAGGAACCTAAGGTAGATATCCACAGACCTAACATGATGGCGGAACTCTAGGAGCTGGAGACCAGGTTAGTACAGCAGAAAATCTCATTAAGCAACTGCACGCAGCATTGCCTTATATGATGTCTTCACAGCTTAGTGAGATGTTTGGACCAAAATCAAGATATCCAGTTCACCTCTAGTATATCTTTATAAATGCCGACCCCTATTTTTGCTCAGCTGGTAGTGGGGAGCCAGTGACAGGTAGAGTTATCCGTTAGCAGCTTTATAGAGAGTGAGCTGCTATGTTAATTAATGGGGTGACACCTTATGTCCCGAATATATGACAGCTACATTTTAAAGTCATTTTTACAGTTTATCCGGTTCATTTGTGGAATGCCAATTAAACTCGGATACCGTAAAACCCCTACAAAACGTACCATTTAATAAAATGCTTTGAATACGCCTCAAACCCGCACGATCATTAGCAGTATGGCTGCCAGGGGCGTCTTGTTTTAACACTGCGAATAAAGAATTCCAAATATTGTCTTGACGGCGCTTTATCCACTCCGATTACTGCAAAATAATGCAGAGTGATTTCTTCCTTTTAATTCTTGGCATGAATAAGTGTGGTTACATCCTGGCGTACTGCTTATCTTTTAATAGAGGTGACTGCAGCACCCTCCCCGAGGGACGCAGCGCTTTAGAAATACTAATATATTTTAAAAAGCCCGATAAAGGAAGCCACTCATATAAAACGCATTAGTGCGGGCGGCGGGTCTCACAAAACAGCCGGAGTTAGTGGCAGCTCATTAAATTGTCATCGCCACCGGCTTAAAGACCAGCATGGAGGAGATAGCATGTGACAAATCTCTTAAAATGTCATTTCTAGGTAATTTTCGCTTCGTTTTATTTCCGTGTGTCCCACGAATAATAAAAAAAAAGTCTCAATATTACCGAAAAGAAGAAGAAAAAAAAAAAAAAAAAAGAAGAAAATGAATGCTTTTAGTGGTTTTGTTATGTTGCATTCACTAGCTAACTTTTTCTTACATAATAAACTTTCGTACGTTGGCTTCTGAATGATAACGTGGATGGCAAAAGAGCCAAAATTAATTGAATTTGTATAGGTAAGGGTCAAGTGAGCTGTGATGTTAGGGTGCCACCTGCTGGCAGATCCAGAAAATGCAGGATGTTGAAAGGGATGTTGTAGTGAAGCGTTTGCGAACCCTGGGCCCTATTTAATCAGACACATTAATAGACAGTCGCAAATGGGATTATAAGGCGTGCGCCGTTTTCCATCAGCGGCTCACCATTAACACCTGTGTTCCGACTGAGCGGATGGTTCAGCAGCTCGAGTCATAATACTGAATCCTAGCTGCAGGTAGGTAACAGCAGCGGCGCTGAGCACTGCTGTTATCAGCTCCAGTAGTCCAGGAGCCAGGTGTGACCTCGCACGAGCTCTGTAGGATCTTGCGTGTTCAAGGTCACCCAATGATGATGGAAGAGTTTGTGGAAGAACACTGAGAACTAGTTACATAGGCTGAAAAAAGACATGCGTCCATCAGGTTCAGCCTTTCACACGTCACCTACTGCTGTTGATCCAAAAGAAGGCTGCGAACGGAGAGAGGTGGCAGCGGATCACACCACTCTCTGCACAAAGGGATCTGACGTTAAGTAAAGGATTTTCTAGTGGGTTTAAATGTGTTAAGTGATTGTGCTTTCAAAAAAATCACTTAACACCAGGGTTAGGATAAAAAACAAGAAAAGCATGCAAAAACAATCATGACACATAGAGGTCTATTCACAAAGTACTGAAATGGAACACAATTTTGGTGCTTTGCATTTCGGCTCACTTCGATGATTCCATTTCGTCAAAAAGTTCAGGGAATTCACTATTTACCATATGTTGCTGAAGATTGAGTCGACGATGCAGTTATCGGACGTCGGCGTTAAGCGCCGAATTGTGACAGATTCGACCTAAGTGAAAAAAATTTAAGTCTCCTATTCTCCTAATAGGAGGTTAAATCAATAAAAATGTAGTAAAAATGTGTCTAATTAATAAAAAAAAAGGTCCTTTAAAAGTAATCAAAAGGTCTTATAAAAAAAAAAATCTTTAGAAAAAAGCTAAAAAGTATTTAAAAAAATACAAAAAGGTCTTTAAAAGAAAAAAAGGGTTTGTAAAAAATTTAAATAAACGGTCTTAACCCCTTCACTACTGAGATCGAGATATCTTGGGCTTCAAAGGCACCATCTGGTGCCCCGATATCGAGATATCACGATCTGTGATCTGCAGCCCAAAAGCAAATGATATTAGTTTGCGGCAAACAAATTTTGTTTGCTTTTGGGCTGCAGAAGGTGCCCCCAAAGTTGTATCCCTATTGGCATAATGCCCAAAGAGCTAAAACTGTGCAAAATCGTCTGATGATGATGCCCTTACATCGAGCTTTCAGCAGCCGATGCAGGGGAAAAAAAAGGAAAACAGACCAGCCCTAACAAAATAGGTTATTTACAGTAAAAAATACAATGGGTATAAGCTCAAATATTTCTTAATGTATAATTAATTAAAAAAGATTTTTCAACAAACCACTGGTTTCTGCCAATGTTTTTTGGAAAATGATTTTAAAGTAAAGAGGTAAAAAAAATTAAACAATATATTCCATTTATTACATTGAAACCTATTAGATTCGACTGTTTAAACATGTCGGGCTCTATTAAATTCTTCGCGTAAACATTAACGTGTACGCAAAAACGCATGGGGAAAAACCCTTTGCGCAGAACGTCGTATTACAATGTCCACGCAAAAAATGCTTGTTAACCTCCCTGGGGGTATTCCCGAGTGTGACTCGGGGTTAAATTTCGCTACCGCAAACGGTAACCCCGAGCCACACTCGGGCTGGATGTTTACTCACCTCCTCCTGGCTCCCTCGCTGTCCCCCGCAGTGTGATCGCGGCGAGCTGCTTCCTGGAAGGCTCCCTGCGAGTCACAGGATGCAGGGGGGCGGGGCCAGCATAAAATAAATCTTTTTTACAGTTTACATTTGGATTATAGTGTAATGTTTATGAATGGCCACTAGGTGGCACTACAGGATAAGAAATAGACCATACATCCACTCAACCTTGTTTGTAGACAGAATTCAGTTTTTTTTGTTGTATTTTATTGAATATAATTTATTTGCATTATTTTGGATAATTATTTTTGGGATAATAAAGTTTGAAACACGACATAATAATTTATCGGACTCAGTGTATTTACTATTTTTTTAAATTTATTTATTTATTTAGAAAGGATTTTACCAGTAAGGACTCGATTGCACGGATTTCAGTGCGTGATTCCTAATTATTACAGGCTAACTATGTACAAAAACACGTTTCCTTTAAGAAAAAATTTAGATGCTTTTAGACACGAAATTTTGAAAAAATTAGACCGCCAGGGAGGTTAATGTCTACCGCGGGTGAACCTGCGCGAACCCTTTGCGAGCGTAATGTACGTTGCGCGTCCTATACTTAACATTGTGAGCGCAAATGCGTTTCTGCACTGGTAAGCAGATGGTATTCCAATCTATGCGCAAATTTTAACGGACAACGTTTGCGCGCATAATTTTAACGTCTTTTAAAAGCTGGTGGTAACAGCAAATTTGAACGTCCTGGCCGAAACCAAATACACCAAAGTATAGTTATACATTCTACACATACCCAAACAATAAAATGGAGAAGTTGTGCGTGTTTTTATTATTGTTGCATCATATATACGCAGATTGATTTTGACAGGTGCAAAAACTGAACGGGAGACAATTGTGGTTCTTAATTCTGATTGGCTGAATCACGTGAAAATACAGTCGGCCCACCGATTTCTGCGCCCACCGATTTAGTGCGTGCGCGTTTTTGCATGTCTTTTTTACGCGCGTTATTTTTTGACGGATGAAAGAATGCGCTCGGATTGTAATTCCAGCGTTAATTTACAGGCGTTAACGTTTAACGCTTCGCACACAAATTAACGCGCTGCGCGAGCGTTTTTGCGCAAAGAATTTAATAGAGCCCGTAGGCTTGCAACACGGAAAATCAGGTAATTTTGTTGAGATTTCGTTGCATTCTGGCGTTCTGTGAATAGATGAATCGAGAGTTCCTAATGGGACAATTTCCGTGATGCTGAACATCGCTCAATTACAGCGAATTGAAGCAAAATTCATCGTATTTCTCTGTCAATTTGCCAGTATTTGGCAAATGGACAGCTTTATGAATACATAAATTGCTCCAAAATTGCACCTAATGGTGAAACTTACCGTTCGGTGCAATTCGGTGGCAAATTCAGACATTTATGAATAACCCTCTAATAAAAATGAAGACGGTATTCTGTCAAAGTGACTTAAGCTATGGGCGATCATAGGAAGTAAGAGGATTGCTGTCACCTATCAGTGTACTGGGGAAGGGGCTACATAATACATCATACCTTACGCTCTGTCCCTTTCCCCATCACCATACCAGTCTTCTAAAATATTGACAATCATAGGCTGTATGAAAGGTGTGTCAGCAATTGGATTTCAGGTTCCATAATACTTCAAAGGGCGCATCCCACCACTGTCCTCATCGTTTATCCTTACTTGTCTTCATAGGTAGAAGAGTTTGGGTGAAACTGGACCTCTGTGCTCTGGTTATTGTATCGCCCGTTTCTGTCATCAATTTCGTATGCCTCGACTTTATCCGACCAGTCCATCTCCAGGGTTTCCTTGGCAGCTCGATTCATCCTGAGAAGACAGGAGTCTCTTTGGTGACACATGAATAGCATGGTCTGCATAGCAGAGAGGATTATTTTACTGTAAGAACCACTAACGTCCAAATTATGGCAGTGAAACCTCTCTAGATTAGCTGTGATACTAGAGTGATGCTATCCAACCCGGCCACCATTAATGGCATCATAACCATAACAATGAGAGGAATAATATGTATATGACAACCCATGGACTGGAAGAGTAGAATGAATGCTCATGGCCGTGGTATTCTACGAAACGCATTGTCTGAAACTCATACCCAGCAATCTGACAGATGTCATGGAGTAAGGAAGATCCCAGGGGAGGGTCCCTGTCTGACTGCATGGTGAGATAGATAGCCATGTATATAATATGTAGATAAATAGCCATGCAGATAGATATGTAGTTAATAATAGATAAATACCGAGATAGCGTTGCAGAGAGAAAGATACGAGATAGAAAGACAGCCATGTAGGTAGATAGACAGCCATATAGATAGACAGACAGACATGTAGGTAGATATGTAGATAGATAGACGGCCATGTAGGTAGATATGCAGATAGATAGACGGCCATGTAGGTAGATAGACGGCCATGTAGGTAGATAGACGGCCATGTAGGTAGATAGACGGCCATGTAGATAGATAGACGGCCATGTAGATAGATAGACAGCCATATAGATAGACGGCCATGTAGGTAGATAGACAGCAATATAGATAGACAGACAGCCATGTAGGTAGATATGCAGATAGATAGACAGCCATGTAGGTAGATAGACGGCCATGTACGTAGATATGTAGATAGACAGCCAGCCATGTAGGTAGATAGACGGCCATGTAGGTAGATAGCCAGCCATGTAGGTAGATAGACAGCCATGTAGGTAGATAGACAGCCATGTAGGTAGATAGACAGCCATGTAGGTAGATAGACAGCCATGTAGGTAGATAGACAGCCATGTAGGTAGATATGCAGATAGATAGACGGCCATGTAGGTAGATAGACGGCCATGTAGATAGATAGACGGCCATGTAGGTAGATATGTAGATAGATAGACGGCCATGTAGGTAGATAGACGGCCATGTAGGTAGATATGTAGATAGATAGACGGCCATGTAGGTAGATATGTAGATAGAAAGACGGCCATGTAGGTAGATAGACGGCCATTTAGATAGAAAGACAGCCACATAGGTAGATATGTAGATAGAAAGACGGTCATGTAGGTAGATATGTAGATAGATAGATGGCCATGTAGGTAGATATGCAGATAGATAGACAGCCATGTAGGTAGATAGACGGCCATGTAGGTAGATAGATGGCCAAGTAGGTAGATAGACAGCCATGTAAGTAGATAGACGGCCATGTAGGTAGATATGTAGATAGACAGACAGCCATATAGGTAGATAGACGGCAAGTAGGTAGATAGACGGCCATGTAGGTAGATAGACGGCCATGTATGTAGATATGTAGATAGACAGACAGCCATGTAGGTAGACAGACAGCCATGTAGGTAGATAGATGGCCATGTATCTAGATAGACGGCCATGTAGGTAGATAGACGGCCATGTAGGTAAATATGCAGATAGATAGACGGCCATGTAGGTAGATAGACAGCCATATAGATAGACAGACAGACATGTAGGTAGACATGTAGAAAGAAAGACGGCCATGTAGGTAGATATGCAGATAGATAGAGCGGCCATGTAGGTAGATAGAGCGGCATGTAGGTAGATAGACGGCCATGTAGGTAGATAGACGGCCATGTAGATAGATAGACAGGCACTGTAGATAGACGGCATGTAGGTAGATAGACAGCAATATAGATAGACAGACAGCCATGTAGGTAGATATGTAGATAGATAGATGGCCATGTAGGTAGATATGCAGATAGAAAGACAGCCATGTAGGTAGATAGACGGCCATGTACGTAGATATGTAGATAGACAGACAGCCATGTAGGTAGATAGCCAGCCATGTAGGTAGATAGCCAGCCATGTAGGTAGATAGACAGCCATGTAGGTAGATAGACAGCCATGTAGGCAGATAGACAGCCATGTAGGTAGATAGACGGCCATGTAGATAGATAGACGGCCATGTAGGTAGATATGCAGATAGATAGACAGCCATGTAGGTAGATAGACGGCCATGTAGGTAGATATGTAGATAGATAGACGGCCATGTAGGTAGATATGTAGATAGATAGACGGCCATGTAGGTAGATAGACGGCCATTTAGATAGACAGACAGCCACATAGGTAGATATGTAGATAGAAAGACGGTCATGTAGGTAGATATGTAGATAGATAGATGGCCATGTAGGTAGATATGCAGATAGATAGACGACCATGTAGGTAGATAGACGGCCATGTAGGTAGATAGAACGGCCATGTAGGTAGATAGATGGCCAAGTAGGTAGATAGACGGCCATGTAAGTAGATAGACGGCCATGTAGGTAGATAGACGGCCATGTAGGTAGATAGACGGCCATGTATGTAGATATGTAGATAGACAGACAGCCATGTAGGTAGACAGACAGCCATGTAGGTAGATAGACGGCCATGTATCTAGATAGACGGCCATGTAGGTAGATAGACGGCCATGTAGGTAGATAGACAGCCATATAGATAGACAGACAGACATGTAGGTAGACATGTAGAAAGAAAGACGGCCATGTAGGTAGATAGACGGTAGATATGTAGATAGATAGATGGCCATGTAGGTAGATAAACGGCCATGTAGATAGATAGACGGCCATGTAGATAGAAAGACGGCCATGTAGATAGAAAGACGGCCATGTAGATAGAAAGACGGCCATGTAGGTAGATATGTAGATAGACAGCCATGTAGGTAGATATGCAGATAGACAGCCAGCCATGTAGGTAGATATGCAGATAGACAGCCAGCCATGTAGGTAGATATGTAGATAGAAAGACGGCCATGTAGGTAGATAAACGGCCATGTAGATAGATAGACGGCCATGTAGATAGACGGCCATGTAGATAGAAGGCCATGTAGATAGACGGCCATGTAGATAGAAAGACGGCCATGTAGATAGAAAGACGGCCATGTAGATAGAAAGACGGCCATGTAGGTAGATATGTAGATAGACAGCCATGTAGGTAGATATGCAGATAGACAGCCAGCCATGTAGGTAGATATGCAGATAGACAGCCAGCCATGTAGGTAGATATGTAGATAGAAAGACGGCCATGTAGGTAGATAAACGGCCATGTAGATAGATAGACGGCCATGTAGATAGACGGCCATGTAGATAGAAGGCCATGTAGATAGACGGCCATGTAGATAGACAGACGGCCATGTAGATAGACAGACGGCCATGTAGATAGATAGACGGCCATGTAGATAGATAGACGGCCATGTAGATAGATAGACGGCCATGTAGATAGACAGACGGCCATGTAGATAGACAGACGGCCATGTAGATAGATAGACGGCCATGTAGATAGACGGCCATGTAGATATATAGACGGCCATGTAGATAGATATGTAGATAGATAGACAGCCATGTAGGTAGATATGTAGATAGATAGACAGCCATGTAGGTAGATAGACGGTCATGTAGGTAGATAGACGGCCATGTAGGTAGATAGACGGCCATGTAGGTAGATAGACGGCCATGTATGTAGATAGATGGCCATGTAGGTAGATAGACGGCCATGTAGGTAGATAGACGGCCATGTAGGTAGATAGACGGCCATGTAGATAGAAAGATGGCCATGTAGATAGATAAACGGCCATGTAGATAGATACGGTATGTAGATAGCCATATAGATAGCTAGATATTATGTATATATCCATGTAGATAGTCAAAGAGAGAGATTGACAGAGGATATATTACACACATGAAAGATAAAAGGTAGATGCAGATTAAGGCTCGTATTTTGCAAATGCAAAGTCGCTTAACACCAGGGTCTGAACGCCAGTATTTCTTTCCTGAACCATAATAGCATAGAAACAATAATAACGAGCTACCAGGGAGTCATTAATCTAGAGCAAGGTGCTATTAAGGCTGAGACACATATAAAGCTTAAACCTGAGTCATTCTCCAGAAACGGTTTGGTAAGTCCTGTTTTTTGTGACATTGATAAAATGTTATTTACTTTCTGCAGGTAAGGTAAGGTTTTACAGACAAATGCCTGGAAACACTGAAGAGCAGCACCTCTGCTAGATTCAGGTACCTGGATGCGGCCCCGGGATGTCAGTGTATGACAAGAAGTGACAGGCGGGACCTGGATCGTCAACAAGATATATAACAGAATGGAAAATATACATAAAGACGCGAAGACACAATAGCTGTCTGTCAGAATATATGAGTGTGTTATGTTGTGACACACTAAGCCTGAGCAGACTGGGGAATATGGAGGAGCTTTATTAATAATGATAATTATTACCTCACACACAGGATCATCGCTCAGAACAGCCTGATTAACACCCGAACTACATAAATTAATTGTTAGGTCTCCTCTCCTGACAAGATCCTGTTTAAATATAATTACAGTGTGTGATAAATAAACATGGAAAGAAAACATGTCATCTGATCCTCCTCTAGTGTCACAGCGAGGTGTCATATACATTTGGTGTTTGCAGGTATTGTGTAACTGTATCATGGAAACCTGACAAGTGACACATGATAAGTATATTGGTAACAATACAGAATTCCACAGCTATAAAACTCACAGAAAGGTGGAGTGTGTATGAGTGTATCACAGAGCTGCACAGCTATAAGGCTAGGGTCAGACTAACGCATTTTTCACGTTGTCCGTGAAAATGTGCGTTCGAAGAATGGATGTATTTTTTCACAGAATACGCAATAGCGGTCATACTATGCGCAGTTTCATCCGTGATTTTGTACGGATCATCAATAAAACACTTCTTGCATCTGGACGTTATGTTGGCCGGACATTAGCAGCGTCTGATGTCTCAATTCACGCACACACGCCGCTAGTGGACGCAGCGCACTCTGTACGTCAGTACTAGTGGTTTAACTTCTCGAAAAATGCGTTCATTTCCACTTGCGTTGCGCAGCCGGACTTTTGTGCGACCGTACTTCGTATATTGGGCGTCATTGCCCGGCATCTGCTGCTAGCACGGCCGTGATTAAGTGCGCCAGAACGCGCGTTCGCACTGCCTCAGTCTGACCCTAGCCTTAAACTTACAGTAATCTGCAGTGTGTATGAGTATATCACAGAGCTGCACAGCTATAAAACTTACAGTAATCTGCAGTGTGTATGAGTATATCACAGAGCTGCACAGCTATAAAACTCACAGTATTGTGCAGTATGTATGAGTGTATCACAGAGCTGCACAGCAATAAAGAAATCACAGTAATATCTGGTATATATGAGCATATCACAGAGCTCCACAGCAGTAACAGTCACAGTAATGTGCAGTGTGTATGAGTGTATCACAGAGCTCCACAGCAGTAAACCTCACAGTAATGTGCAGTGTGTATAAGCGTATCACAGAGCCCCAAAGCAGTAACAGTCACACTAATGTGCAGTGTGTAGGAGTGTATCACAGAGCTCCACAGCAGTAAAACTCACAGTAATGTGCGGTGTGTATAAGCGTATCACAGAGCTCCACAGCAGTAAAACTCACAGTAATGTGCAGTGTATGAGTGTAGTACAGAGAAGTCATAGATACAAGCAGAGAGGTAAAACACAGTTGGTGTTCACTGGTTAGTACCGAATCTGGTGAATCGTTTGCTCCAGGGTTCTCTTCACAAGTTCTTGTATGTTTCTGATCAATTCCACTTCCTGAAAAATCATAAAATAGTGATCTATTTGAATAATGACACATTTATCACCAATCATAAAGCTTTGGACCGGAGCTTCTAAAGGTCGAAAGAAATAGAGTAAGAGGCTAATCTGGTCAATAATCAGAATTCCAGAGGGAAGATGTCCAGACGCACACATCACATGTTAAAAGGGCCAAGCCACCAAAATATGAAATGTACTTATTGTGTTTTTTTGATGTTGCTGATATCTTACATGTGCTTTGTTTATCTCTTGTATGTTTAGATAAGAAAATATTTTCCATTTCCTCTACATTTGTCACTGGGTGCATCCATCGTGTAATATTGTCCTCTATATGTGTCACTGGGTGTATCCATTGTGTGATATTTTCCTCTATATGTGTCACCGGGCGCATCCATTGTGTGATATTTTCCTCTATATGTGTCACCGGGTGCATCCATTGTGTGATATTTTCCTCTATATGTGTCACCGGGCGCATCCATTGTGTGATATTTTCCTCTATATGTGTCACTGGGTGCATCCATTGTGTGATATTTTCCCCTATATGTGTCCCTGGGTGCATCCACTGTGTGATATTTTCCCCTATATGTGTCACTGGGTGCATCCACTGTGTGATATTTTCCCCTATATGTGTCGCTGGGTGCATCCATTGTCTGCTACACTATATTGCCAAAAGTATTCGCTCACCTGCCTTGACTCGCATATGAATTTAAGTGACATCCCATTCCTAATCCATAGGGCAGGGCTCAAAATTTCCACTCGCCTACTCGCATTTGGCGAGCGTAAATTAATTGAGGGCGAGTGGAAATGCACACCCAGGCAGCATATTCCGTCTGGGTATACATGTATCTGGGATCGGATGTCTGGGTATTAACGTTGTTGTTATTTATTTTTGTAACTTTATTCTGAATAAAACATTTAACAGTATAATTTCATAAGATAATTTAAGAGGTTGTGTTTAGGGGTGGAGTTAAGGGCAGGATAGGGTTAGGTGGGTCAAGTGGTGGCTAGTAGCACAGGACTTGAAATTTTGAGCCCTGCCATAGGGTTCAATATGACGTCGGTCCACCCTTTGCAGCTATAACAGCTTCAACTCTTCTGGGAAGGCTGTCCACAAGGTTTAGGAGTGTGTTTATGGGAATTTTTGACCATTCTTCCAGAAGCGCATTTGTGAGGTCACACACTGATGTTGGACAAGAAGGCCTGGCTCTCAGTCTCCGCTCTAATTCATCCCAAAGGTGTTCTATCGGGTTGAGGTCAGGACTCTGTGCAGGCCAGTCAAGTTCATCCACACCCCTCTCTGTCAACCATGTCTTTATGGACCTTGCATTGTGCACTGGTGCACAGTCATGTTGGAAGGTTTTAATACAGATTGGCTAAATCCTAAAAACAATAAACACTGCTCACTGTTTAAAACTTTGCAGCTAACTCAATTAATCTCCTCCCCCACTCGCATTAATATGAAAAGCCCTAACCATACCTTGTTGGACTGGATTCTCTCCTCCTCTCCTGATAGAATACAGGAGGCAGGCGTTCTTGCTAATAGCTTTAGTGACCATTGTCTAGTGTACTGCGTGCGCAAAATTAAGGCCTTGAAATCTCCCCCAAAGGTAATAACCACCAGGTCTTTCAAGAAATTTATTCTTGAATCCTTCCTAAGTGATCTCAAACAGCTCCCCTGGTACAGGCTAAACCTAATCCCAGACCTAGACTGTGCAGTTGAATACTTTCAGTCTGAGCTCCTGCAAGTCTGGAATTCCCATGCCCCGCTGCGTAAAGTGCGAGTAAAAGGGACTCATCTCCCCTGGGTTACAGCTGATCTTACACTAATGTACCAGCTTAGAGAATCATTGTGGTCAAATTTCAAGAGTACTGGTTCTATGAACGATCACTACGAATACCAAAAATGTCGGAATGAATGCACAAAACAAACAAAAATGGCCAAAGCCCATTACTTCAATGAAAATCTAAACAATAACATATCAAACCTAGAAACTTTTGGAGAACCATAAGTAACATACAAGCACCCCCAGTCCACTCCCAGCCAGCTGCTGTCAAAGTAAACAACCAAACCCTGCAACACCCCCTAGATGTAGCAAATGCCTTTAATGATTATTTTGTTGGATGTGCCACCACTTTGATTGCCAAGCTAGGAAATGACATGCAATCAGAGAGGCCTCATGCAGGTCAGGCCCCCCCAACTGTGCAAAGTCCCTGTATCAGACAGGAATTCAGTTTTAGACCAGTGCCTGTCAGTGTCGTTACTAAACTTCTCCGCAAGCAAAAAATGAAATACCAGTCTGGACCTGATCAAATACCAGCAATGCTGCTGAAAATCAGTGCTCCTCCCTCCCGCTCCCAGTCACTTGCGGTGTACCCCAAGGCTCAATACTAGGCCCCCTGCTATTCACAATATTCATAAATGATCTGCCCAACGTCTGCAAAGCCTCAACTGTACATATGTACGCAGATGACACTGTGATCTATACCAGCAAATCAAATCTCCCGCAGCTGGAGGCCGTGCTGCAAGAACAATTCACAGAGGTAGAAAAGTGGATCAAAAACAACAAACTTTTTTTAAATACTGACAAAACTGTAACAATGCTCTTTGGAACAGCATCTAAACTACACAAATTGCAAAATCCCCATCTATGTGTTGGGACAAAATCAAATGGCATGCTGACCACAGTCACTTCTCTCAAATATCTAGGTATGTGGTTGGACCCTAATCTATCCTTTGGCCCCCACATCGAAAAAACTCTCATCTAAACTATACCCCAAACTAGGTGCCCTGTACAGAAACAAATCCTGCCTGAGTCCCGCGGTAAGAAAGCAGATTGTACAGCAAATGCTTATGCCGGCTATTGATTACGGAGATGTAGTGTATGCAGCCGCCCCGCAAACACACCTTCATAAACTTACTACATTGTAGAACTCATTCTGCCGCTTTGCGCTACAATGTAACTACATGACCCACCATTGTGACATGTTAAAAGAGCTAAACTGGCCATCGCTGGAATCCAGACGCACCCTTCACCTTTCCAGCCTGGTGTTTAAGAGCATTTCTGGGAAGCTGCCACCCTACCTGAATAGACTGCTTCCCCCAGCAGCTCCCTCATCCTATAACCTCCGATCCAGGAACAGCACCTTACTTGCAATACCACAATACAAAAAGACAGTGGCTCGTCCTCATTTTCCTACAGAGCACCACAATTATGAAATAACCTCCCAGACACCATCAAATCTTCCCCCAGTATTAAGTCACTCAAAAGCTCCTTACTAAATACCTCAATACAGAATGCACCTGTAAACATGTAACCTAGTGACTATATTTCCTATATTTATTTTCTGTTAATCTGTATATTTGTGTTGTTTTTTTTAATATCTTGCATTGTATTACTTTGTATTTCTGTAACTGTAACACTTCAATGTTCTTGAACCCAGGACATACTTGAAAACGAGAGAAATCTCAATGTATCCTTCCTGGTAAAATACTTTATAAATAAATAAATAAATAAGAGGAAGGGGCCAGCCCCAAACTGTTCCCACAAAGTTGGGAGCATGGAATTGTCCAAAATGTCTTAGTATGCTGAAGCATTCAGAGTTCCTTTCACTGGAACTAAGGGGCCAAGCACAGCTCCTGAAAAACAACCCCACACCATAATCCCCCCCTCCACCAAACTTTACACTTGGCACAATGCAGTCAGACAAGTACCGTTCTCCTGGCAACCGCCAAACCCAGACTCGTCCATCAGATTGCCAGATGGAGAAGCATGATTCCTCACTCCAGAGAACACGTCTCCACTGCTCTAGAGTCCAGTGGCAGCGTGCTTTACACCACTGCATCCGACGCTTTGCATTGCACTTGGTGATGTATGGCTTGGATGCAGCTGCTCGGCCATGGAAACCCATTCCATGAAACTCTCTGCGCACTGTTCTTGAGCTAATCTGAAGGCCACATGAAGTTTGGAGGTCTGTAGCGATTGACTCTGCAGAAAGCTGGCGACCTCTTCGCACTATGCGCCTCAGCATCCGCTGACCCCGCTCTGTCAGTTTACGTGACCTACCACTTCGTGGCTGAGTTGCTGTCGTTCCCAAACACTTCCACGTTCTTATAATACAGCTGACAGTTGACTGTGGAATATTTAGGAGCGAGGAAATTTCATGACTGGAGTTGTTGCACAGGTGGCATCCTATCACAGTTCCACGCTGGAATTCACTGAGCTCCTGAGAGCGACCCATTCTTTCACAAATGTTTGTAAAAACAGTCTGCATGCCTAGGTGCTTGATTTTATATACCTGTGGCCATGGAAGTGATTGGAACAACTGATTCTGATTATTTGGATGGGTGAGCGAATACTTTTGGCAATATAGTGTATTTTGTGTTGTAACCCCCCCCCCCCAAGTATCTTTCCATCACTTGCTCCTCACTGTGTGGCTTTGGTCATAGAATGGAGTGAATGGGTCAGTCACCGACTCACAGCATTGTATTGTGTGGGATGTATTCAAAGGACATCACCAGGGGGTAGATGAGAAATCTTTTAAGCTTCCTGTTTTATCTCAATCAGCTGCCAGCTCTTACCTCAGGTAGCCTGAAGAACACAATACACCCCATGCAGCCTTAACTAAACATTCCCTCCTCCATCTCATTAACTGTTAAATACTGTAGCTTAGATGAACTACAGAAGTAAAGTAAAATTTTGCACAGATTTTGGTAAATGTTGCATCATGGGAAAAATCCAGAAAATGGAAACAGGAGATAAAAAAGCGTAGCTTTATTTTTCCTTTTTACACGCAATTACTTCAAATAACAAAGAAAAAACATCAGTGTGTGTTTTATAGGGTGGTTTTATTTGTAATGTACAAGTAATCTGGTTACATCTTATGTTAGTGGTAGTGTCCCTTTAAGGGAACAGATAACTTGGTTTACCTTTTGGTATTATTTATTTATAACATTTGGAAAAACAAAAGCAAATTAAAATGTTTTGAAATGCGGTGCAATCAGCTGCAATTCAGCAGTAACGAAATTGCCTCTTAGAAGGCTATCGTGTCTTCTATTCACAGAACGATGAATTGCACCGAAATTCCGGCGAAATTACCTGATTTTCGGTCTTTCGGTTCGACAGGTTTAAACAGGAGAATCCTGTAGGATTCAATGTAAAAAAAGTAATACATTTTTAATTTTGTTTTTTAAAAACCGTTTATTCGTTTCATTTTCAGCAAAAAAAAAGTTTTATTATTTAGAACGACTTTTTTTATTTTTTGGACAAAATTTTGGTTTCAAAAGGTTTAGAATTTTTTTTGTAACAGACCTTTTTATTGTTTTTTAAAGGACTTTTTTCATACCTATGGAGAATAGCAGGGTTACAGTACGTTTTCTTTTTTTTTGCAATTCGGTGGTTATCGTTGCAATTCGGCTGTTTTCGCCTGTATAACTGCTTCGTCTACGCAATTTTAGGGAAATACGGTGACCATTCGCTAAATAGTGAATTTGCCATATTTTTTGTGAAATGGAATCGCCGAAATGCGTTGAATTGCAGCAAAACACAAAGCACTGAATTTGCACACAATTTCGGTGCTTTGTGAATAGACCCTTTTGTGTTTAGGACTCTAGAGGATTCTTAGGGTTAAGTGGCCAAAAGGAAGGACTACAAACTCCTAAGATGCTTGGCCAGGTTAATTTTGGAGCACGTCATATTATTTGTTCCCTCCAGATGATAGGAGATGCAGTCCCCTCTGATAGATGGGACGTGCTTTTCCCTCTGGGCTATGGGAGCTGCAGTCTCCTCTGGCTGATGGGAGTTGTTTTCCCTTTGGTTGATTGAGTTGCTTTTCCTGAGGCTAATAGGAGGTGCAGTCCCCTCTGAATGATTGGAATTGCAATTCCCCACGGATGGTGGGAGATGCAGTCCCATGTGGCTGGATTGTGGGAGTTGCAGACCCCCATCTGGATGATGGGAGTTACATTCCACTATGCATGGAATGTGGGGGTTTGGGAGTTACAGTCCTCATAAGGATGGTTGGGGTTGTAGTCCACTTTGAAGCATGGTAGTCGGAGTTCCCCTGTGGATGGATGCTCGGAGTTACAGTCCCCAGCGCTTGGAGTATGGGAGTTGCACTCCCCTGTGGATGGATTAAGAGAGCTGCAACAGCCCTGTGGGTGGATGTTGAGGGTTGCAGTCAACAGTGGATGGATTGTGGGCGTCGCAGCCACTGTGTGTATGGATTAAGAGAGTTTCACTTCCCTCTAGATGGATGCTGGGGGTTGCAGTGCCCTGTGGATGGTTGCTGGGGGTTGCAGCCCCTGTGTGTATGGATGATGGGCGTTGCAGCCCCTGTGTGTATGGATTAAGAGAGTTTCACTCCCCTCTAGATGGATGCTGGGGGTTGTAGTGCCCTGTGGATGGATGCTGGGGGTTGCAGTGCCCTGTGGATGGATGCTGGGGGTTGTAGCCCCTGTGTGTATGGATGATGGGCGTTGAAGCCCCGTGTGTATGGATGATGGGTGTTGCAGCCCCTGTGTGTATGGATTAAGAGAGTTTCACTCCACTCTAGATGGATGCTGGGGGTTGAAGTGCCCTGTGGATGGATGCTGGGGGTTGCAGTGCCCTGCGGATGGATGCTGGGGGTTGCAGTGCCCTGTGAATGGATGCTGGGGGTTTTAGTGCCCTGCGGATGGATGCTGGGGGTAGCAGTGCCCTGTGGATGGATGCTGGGGGTTGCAGTGCCCTGTGGATGGATGCTGGGGGTTGTAGTGCCCTGCGGATGGATGCTGGGGGTTGCAGTGCCCTGCGGATGGATGCTGGGGGTCGCAGTGCCCTGGGGATGGATGCTGGGGGTTGCAGTGCCCTGCGGATGGATGCTGGGGGTTGCAGTGCCCTGTGGATGGATGCTGGGGGCTATAGTGCCCTGTGGATGGATGCTGGGAGTTGCAGTGCCCTGTGGATGGATGCTGGGGGTTGTAGTGCCCTGCGGATGGATGCTGGGGGTGGTAGTGCCCTGCGGATGGATGCTGGGGGTTGCAGTGCCCTGCGGATGGATGCTGGGGGTCGCAGTGCCCTGCGGATGGATGCTGGGGGTTGCAGTGCCCTGCGGATGGATGCTGGGGGTTGCAGTGCCCTGCGGATGGATGCTGGGGGTCGCAGTGCCCTGCGGATGGATGCTGGGGGTCGCAGTGCCCTGTGTATGGATGCTGGGGGTTGCAGTGTCCTGTGGATGGATGCTGGGGGTTGCAGTGCCCTGCGGATGGATGCTGGGGGTTGCAGTGCCCTGTGAATGGATGCTGGGGGTTGTAGCCCCTGTGTGAATGGATGATGGGCGTTGAAGCCCCGTGTGTATGGATGATGGGCGTTGCAGTTCCCCCCAGCTGTGACACCGGGACTCCTCACCTGCAGCAGCTCCACTTCCACCCCGTCCCGGACCAGCTCGACGCCCAGCCTCCTCTCCCGGCACTGCAGGTTGTCCGCGGCGATGGAGAGGGGGATCTCGGTGGCGTCCAGCGCCCTCTGCAGGCGGTTCTTCTGCTCCAGGAGCAGCTCGGTCTCGGCTCTCAGCTCGCCGATCTCCCGGCCCAGCTCGGAGCGCCAGAAGTGGATGTCCAGCAGCCTCTCGCCCAGCTTCTTGGTGCCGTCCGCCTGGCTGCGCTGTGCCCGGGCCTCGGTCTCCGCCGCCAGCTGCTTGGCCTCATGCCTGCTCCTCTCCGAGCCGTCCCGGTCCGCGCTCGCCTGGTAGTAGGAGGTGAAGTTCGCCTGCAGCCACTCTTCCAGCAGGTACTTGGCCGTACGGAAGCCGGCGGTGGCCAGGCCGGAGGAGGAATGCTGACCCGTGTTCACGGCTTCCTCCACACAGTGCGGCTGCAGGCTGCCGACGGGGACACACTGCGGTGCTGGGGGCCGGGACACGAGCACCTGAGCGGACATGGCGACTAGCACAGCGGGCGGCGAGCTGGGACGCGTCGTGTAGGCCTCAGGTTGCCAGGGCAACGCCTGACAGATTGGCGTCCGTTGCCAGGAGACCGGTTGCTAGGCAGCCTCAGGCATCCTTAGCAACGCTGAGGCAGAAGCCTTTGTGTATAGAACTCTATTCTATAATCATTAATTACTGATTTCTGCAGTGAAATGTTATTTACGTTTTTACTCAAAAGTACAAATAATTCACATTTACATCATTTACATAATACAGGGTTATTGAAAGCGATCCGAATGGCTGCCGAAAGGAAACCGAGCAGTGAAATTCAGCGTTCGGTTACCTTTCCTGCCCATTCGGCTATTCAGAGAGCAGGCAGTTCGCCAAATGTTGGCGAATCGCCTGCACATGCGGTGCCTGTTCGGTGCCTGTTCGAGGGCAGTGAAATCCCCATGAAAAGCACTGCTTCGGCTATTCAGAGAACACAAACCAGCAGTGAAAGGTTCCCCTAATGCCCTGTCATTCGGCGGTTTAATTCGACAGGTTTATTCAGGCGAATCCCATAGGCTTCAATGTTAAAAATATTCCCGTTTTAATTCAATATCTAATAAACCGTTTATTATTTTATTCTGCAGTAAAAAGTCTCATGTTTTTTTAGGATCTTTTAGGCATTTTTTTTTTTTAATCGTTTTCTCTTTTTTTCTGTAACAGCCCTTTTTATTATCATTCATTGGATCTTATATGTAAATTTCACACATTTTCGTTCAGTAGTTTCTTTGCAAACAGCGTTTCACTTTTCAAACATTCAAGCGTACTGTTTTTTGTTTTTTTTTCACTCCATTCGTCTGCGGTGTCGGGTTTTTCCAGTGGCTGCTCTGCGCTGTGAGCGGCTCCTGCTCGGGTTTCTCTGGCGTGTTCAGCGGGGTTAATCCAGATGTTTTTGCGGGTTTCTGTGTGCGTTCGCCGGGTTTTGAGGTAAGTGTTCGGCGGGTTTGCGGCGGCTTTTCCATGCATTACGACGGCCCTGTGGTGCTTGCTGAATACACCGCAGGGTCGCCGAAATGGGATCGCCAAATCGCACCGAATTGAAGAGAACGAGAAGTCACCGAAAGTGCGGTGACTTTTCGATTCTCTTTGAATAACCCTGTTTATTTACACCCAGTGACATTGTGTACTCCCGTAGAGGGTATTGGAATCTCCTCCAGTCATTAAGGGGTCTATAGATCTCCCCAAAACTAATGGAAGTGGTCTCCTAGGTAATGAGAATTGTAGTCCTCTGCAACTAATGGGAATTGTATTCTTGTCCAAATGGTGGAGTTGTTGTTCTTCCAGCGAATGAGAATTGTAGTCCCCTCAGGCAACTTGAAATTGTAGTCCATGCCAGCACTGGGTGTTTAGTTTCCTCCAGCTAAAGGCACTAGTATTCTTCCCCAGCTGCTGGGAGTTGTAGTCCTCTCCAGCTCGTGGGAGTTGTAGTCGCCACCAGCAACTAGAAGTTATACAGGGAGAGAAAAATGAAAACCAGGAAAACTGGCAGGAGAAGAGAACGATCTGACCTAATGGGTTATTCAAAGAGAGTCGATCTGGCCCCGAAATGTAACCGAACGCTGAATTTCACCGAAGGTGCCATTTCGGGGCCAATCGACTATTCAGAAAGCAGGCAATTCGTCAAATTGTTGTGACATATTGCCTGCACATATGGTGCCTGTTCAAGTGCAGTGATATCCCCATAGTGAAGCAATGCTTTGTCTATTCAGAGAACACAAAACAGCTGAGAAAAGTTGCCGAAATGCCCTGCCATTCGGTGGTTTCATTCGACAGGTTTATTCAGGAGAATCCCATAGGCTTCAATGTTAAAAATATTCCCGTTTTAATCCAATATCTAATAAACCGTTCATTATAATATTCTGCAGTAAAAAGTCTCTTTATTTTTCGATATTTTTTTTAGGATCTTTTAGGCATTTTTTTGAATTTTTTTTGCAAACCTTTTTTTCCATTTTTTTTTTAAAATAGTTTTTTCTTTTTTCTGTAACAGACCTTTTTATTATCATTCATTGGATCTTATATGTAAATTCCAGACAGTTTCGTTCAGTAGTATTTTTGCAAACAGCGTTTCAATTTTCAAACTTTCCAGTGTATTGTTCTTTTTTTTCCTTCACCTTCTTCGTCTGCGTGTCGGGTTTTTCCGGCGGCTGCTCTGCGCAGTGATCGGCCGCTAGTCAGGTTTCTCCGGGGTTAATCCAGCTGTTTTCTGTGGGTTTCGGCGAGTGTTCGGAGGGTTTGCGGCGAGTGTTTGGTGGGTTTGCGGCGAATTTTCCCTGCACTACAGGGGGCCTTGCGGTGCTTGCTGAATACACCGCAGGGTCGGCGAAATAGGATCGCCGAATCGCCCCGAAGTGCCTAGAACGAAAAGTCACCGAACTTGCGGTGACTTTTTCGAATCTCTTTGAATAACCCTGCTAGAATTTTCAATTCTCCAGAGTTTCAACTTTCTCTGAATAACCCTGGTAGTTCGTTCTAGGTAATAGGAATTTTGCCACGTGGAAAAGTAAAAATGTAACGACAATCAGATCTCTATTTGGATCAACAAACTGTTATAACATATCAATCCGCTGTTGCGTTACTGAATGCCACTTTGTTTGTTTTTGTTTTACTTTGTACCATTACGGTATCTGAACACCCCTTCTCGCGGTCATAGCTTTAATATAGAGCTGCCCTATTTACAGGGTAATTCAAAGAGATTCGAAAAGTCACCGCACGTTCGATGTCTTTTCGTTCTCTTCAATTCGGTTCCTTTTGCCGATCCCATTTCGGTGACCCTGTGGTGTATTCAGCAAACACCACAGGGCCCCCGAATTGCAGGGAAAAGCTGCCGCAAACCCAACGAAAAATAACCGCAAAACCCAGCGAATGCACGCCGAAACCCGCAAAAACATCTGGATTAACCTGCCGAAAACCCGAAAGAAAAACCCGAACAGGAGCCGATCGAAAATGTCTGAAATTTACATATGAGGTCCAGGGAATGATAATAAAGAGGGCTGTTACAGAAAAAATAAGTAAACTTAAAAAAAAAAAAAAAAAATCGGACTTTTAAAAAAAATAAATTCAGAAAAATGCTTAAAATATCCTAAAAAATCTATAAATAAAGAGACTCTTTACTGCAGAATTTTATAATGAACGGTTTATTAGATATTGAATTAAAACGGGAATATTTTTAACATTGAAGCCTATGGGATTCTCCTGAATAAAACTGACGAATTAAACCACTGAATGGCAGGACATTTCGGGAACCTTTCACTGCTGGTTTGTGTTCTCTGAATAGCCGAAGCAGTGTTTTTTCATGGGGATTTCACTGCCATCGAACAGGCACCGAACAGGCACCGTATGTGCAGGCAATTCGCCAGGATTTGGCGAATTGCCTGCTCTCTGGATAGCCGAATGGCAAGAAAGGTAACCGAAAGCTGATTTTCAGCATTCGGTTACCTTTCTCAAGCAATTCGGATCTCTTTGAATAACCCTGTATGTCTTTAACAGTGAAACAACACAAGGGAGGAGAGAAATATTATGCAAAATAAATAAACAAACAGACAAAGGTACTGCTAGAGCAGTGTATGTAGTGACTAGGGATGTGCGTTTCGGGTTTCGGAATTTCAGAATTTTTCACAAAATTTCCTGATTCGTGCATTCGGATTCTGCCGATTTTCCGAAAAATTTCGGATCCAAAAACGGCAGATCCGAACAAATTTCTGAGCCGAAACGAAAACTTTTCGGAGTTTTCGAATGGACTAGAAATGTGTAGAATCGAAATTCATTTTCGTTCCATTCGTGATTTCGGCTCCATTCCTGATTTCGGTTCCATTTCAGTAATTTCGGACATCGTATTTTTTGGTTATATCGCTGATTCTGTAATTTTGTATCATTCCCATCTCAATGTATCCTTCCTGGAAAACCAGAGAAATCTCAATGTATCCTTCCCGGGAAACCAGAGAAATCTCAATGTATCCTTCTTGTTAGGCTAGGGTCAGACTGAGGCAGTGCGAACGCGCGTGCAGCCGCACTTAATCACGGCCGTGCTAGCAGCAGATGCCGGGCAATGACGGCCAATATACGAAGTACGGTCGCACAAAAGTGCGGCCGCGCAACGCAAGCGGCAAACAAACGCATTTTTTCGAGAACGTGAAACCACTAGTACTGACGTACAGAGTGCGCTGCGTCCGCTAGAGGCGTGTGTGCGTGATTAGGAGACGTCAGACGCTGCTAATGTCCGGCCAACATAACGTCCAGACCCAAAAAGTGTTTTATTGATGATCCGTACAAAATCACGGATGAAACTGCGCATAGTATGACCGCTATTGCGTATTCCGTGAAAAAATACGTCCATTCGTTCGAACGCACTTTTTCACGGACAACGTGAAAAATGCATTAGTCTGACCCTAGCCTCAAACATGAGAAATCTTAATGTATCTTTCCCGGGAAACCAGAGAAATCTCAATGTATCCTTCATGGGAAACCAGAGAAATCTCAATGTATCCTTCTTGTAAAACATGCGAAATCTCAATGTATCCTTCTTGTAAAACATGAGAAATCTCAATGTATCCTTCTTGTAAAACATGAGAAATCTCAATGTATCCTTCCCGGGAAAACCAGAGAAATCTCAATGTATCCTTCCCGGGTAACCAGAGAAATCTCAATGTATCCTTCTTGTAAAACATGAGAAATCTCAATGTATCCTTCTTGTAAAACATGGGAAATCTCAATGTATCCTTCTTGTAAAACATGAGAAATCTCAATGGCAGAATTATCGTATCGGCAGAATTATCGTATCGACAGAAATATCGGATCCGAAAAACCATTAGTTTACGTCAAAACGAATAGACACTTCGAAACGAGGAGAACAGATATTCCGAAAACACGAAAATTTCCGAAATCACGAAAAAAAAGTCGATACGAAAAACGAACCGAAATGAACTGAACCGAAACGGAAATCGGCCGAAACAAAAATTTACAAAAAACGAACGAACGAATCGGTGCGCAAGTCTAGTAGTGACAGATCTCCAAAACAGGCGATCATGCAGATACCTACACAAGTTTGTCTCCCCTATCTTTCTAGGCCACGGGGCTCTGGTATGGTTTCCAGATCGGCCATGTTTTCCTGGGCATATATTATTATTTCATGCAGAGGGATAGCACAGGGAAGATGCTGCCCTGCAGTATGCATGAGTTATATACTGCAAGAGGGAAATATAATCAGGGCAGGTCACCTGGGATTCCTCTTTGATTTCTTACCTGCAGTATATGAGTTCTACATACTTCAGGGTTATATTTTCCATGCATGGCCCATCAGCACAAATAAATTATATGGGTCCAGGAAAACAAGGCCGATCTGACACCTCTAGGTTCTGGATCCTTTGGGTTTCCCAGTAACGGAACCATTTTGCCGATTAACTCCTCATCCGCTGCAAACGGTGTGAGTTTATTTAAATAATTAATTAGTGGTACAGTAGAAAGTTGCTGCAGACCATACTAATCGCTCCCTCTGTGAGGAGTCAGAGCGCTCTTTCCGCCTGCGGCCTGCTGGGAAATTTCTTGGTATATCGGCGGGCCAGTCCTGGGTGGCATGGAAAGGCCTTCACATTTCTGGCAGATAGACAAGTTTCACAGGGCTTGACAATGTCTAGGACCCTCTGGAGCCACTGGGCCCTGAACATATCATCGGCTGTCACCCCCCCCCCCTCATGGCCATGGCTGTCTTTAACGCAAAAGCAACCTCCCACACCGATCTGGTGTCATTCACAGACTTCTCCCGTAGGGGGCTAGCATCTTGGATGTCAGTCCTGCCTGTGGGACTTAACCCTGCCCACTGATATAATCACGCATGGGCGTAATATGTCAGAAATGGGACCTCCCCCAGGCCAGGCAGGGAAATCCCTATCGAGAAGATACAGCGTTCATTTGGACCCCTGTATCTCCAGAACCATAGAAGCTAGAGGACTAGTGAGGCATTATTGGAAAGGTCAGAGCATGTATTTTATTACAAATGTTGTATTCTATTTGATGTAAAAATAATATGTAAATAATTATTTTTTTCATTATAATGCAGCACTACTGTTCACTTTCAATATAAAGTGAACACTGATGCTCTACTAACGCACCATCACATTTCACATGTCGCCAGTAAGTGTGGAGGCAAAGGCACAAGATTTTACTAAACATTGTTCCATCAAAAACCTAAATTGCTGCACTGCAATGAGGGGCGCAAGGGGTCCTTTGGAACTCTGTATCTTTATCCTTTACACTGCACAAGGTCAAGTGAGATGTCATTGGAAAGGTCAGAGTCTGAGCTTTCCATCGATACCAAATATGACCATGTAATGTGTAAAAATAGAAAAATGTATAACAAACACATTTATGGAAAATTAATAGTTTTTTTCCTAAGGCTCTCAGGGTTATTCAAAGAGATCCGAATTGCTTGAGAAAGGTAGCTGAACGGTGAAAATCAGCGTTCGGTTGCCTTTCCTGGCCATTCGGCTATCCAGAGAGCAGGCAATTCGCCAAATCCTGGCGAATTGCCCGCACATACGGTGCCTGTTCGGTGCCTGTTCGAGGGCAGTGAAATCCCCATAAAAAAGCACTGCTTCGGCTATTCAGAGAACACAAACGGTTAACCAGCAGTGAAAGGTTCCCCTAATGCCCTGCCATTCGGTGGTTTAATTCGGCAAATTTATTCAGGAAAATCCCATAGACTTCAATGTTTAAAATATTCCCGATTTAATTCAATATCTAATAAACCGTTCATTATAAAATTCTGCAGTAAAGAGTCTCTTTATTGATAGATTTTTTAGGATACTTCAAGCATTTTTCAGTTTTTGTTTTTTTTTTATAAAAGTCCGATTTTTTTTTTGATTTTTTTTTTAAGTTTACTTCTTTTTTCTGTAACAGCCCTTTTTATTATCATTCCCTGGACCTCCTGGGCAAATTTCAGACATTTTCGCTCAGTAGTTTCTTTGCAAACAGCGTTTCATTTTCACAGATTCATACAAACTGTTTTGCTAATTTATTCACTGCCTCCTCTGCTTCTCAGCTGCTTCGGCTTCTGTGTGATTCGGCTTCTGTTCGGCTGCTTCGCTGCGTGTGATCGGCTCCTGCTCGGGTTTTTCAAAGGTTAATCCAGATGTTTTTGCTTGTTTTCAGCGTGCATTCGGTGGGTTTTGCGGTTCGTTTTCGTCGGGATTGCGGTAGCTTTTCCCTGCAATTCGGGGACCCTGTGGTGCTTGCCGAATACACCGCAGGGTCACCGAAATGGGATCGACAAAAGGAACCGAATTGAAGAGAACGAAAAGTCACCGAACGTGCGGTGACTTTTCTAATCTCTTTGGATAACCCTGAGTGACATTATGTGCTTTTACTTATAAAGCAATCAACGTTGCTGCACTAACTTGCCTTCTCATTTCCAACGAAGGGAGCAAATAGGGAGCTGATGGCGCAATGCGTTACTAACACATACTGTAAGCCGCTGCACCACTGCGAGGAGAGTCGGGGTTCTTTTGGACCCCTGTATCTCCATTATATACACCCCGCAAAGACAAGTTAAGTGTCACTGGACATGTCAGAGTCTGGCCTTTCTAATGATACCAAAGATGATCATGTAAAAGAACAAAAAAACACAAAAGTTATATTTATTTTGATGTTTTTTTTTTTTTTTGGCGGGGGGATGTTGGGGTGGAGAGCAAAAATGCATTGGGGGGGAAATGTTTGTCCAGGGTCCAGTCAATATTAAAGAAGGCCCTGCCCATGGTAACCCTGCATTTAGCCCTTGTGCGTTGCTGTTTTATAAAGTTTTATAATTCCGCCTTGTGCCATTGGTCTATATTGCTCATGTCAATTGCTTTTCTCCCAACAGGTGGCGGTAGTAGCACACAGAAAAAAATATTTTGTTATACCAGGTCCCTGTAACAGTTCTGCATGGCATTTATAGGTATAACACCTGTTTTACACTTTTGTAATGCACATTATACAGTGCACCAGGCATTGCTCCTTCATCCAGGGAGAACCCCTTTTCTTTCATGTGTATCCATTCTCTTTTATTCGCTCCCCTTTTCTCTCCCTTCACCCTTTCTTTCTTCCATGCACCCCTTCTCTGTAATGTACAATTCTTCTCTCTTCTGTGCACCCTTTTCTCTTCTGTGTACCTCTTGTCTCTATCCTTTCTCTCATCTGTGCACCCCTTCTCTCGTCTGTGCAACCCTTGTTTTATATACCCAGGACATACTTGAATACGAGAGAAATCTCAATGTATCCTTCCTGGTAAAAAATACTTTATAAATAGTATGTGCTTCTCCCTGATGGGACCCCTTCTCTCGTCTGTACACCCCTCCTCACGTCTGTGCACCCCTTCTCTCGTCTGTGCACCCCTTCTCTCGTCTGTGCACCCCTCCTCTCGTCTGTGCACCCCTTCTCTCGTCTGTGCACCCCTCCTCTCGTCTGTGCACCCCTTCTCTCGTCTGTACACCCCTCCTCTCGTCTGTTCACCCCTCCTCTCGTCTGTTCACCCCTCCTCTCGTCTGTGCACCCCTCCTCTCGTCTGTACACCCCTCCTATCGTCCGTGCACCACTTCTCTCATCTGTGCACCCCTCCTCTTGTCTGTGCACCCCTTCTCTCGTCTGTGCACCCCTCTTTTTCTTTCTCCCTCTTCTCTCTATCTGTTCTGTTTTGTGCACTTCTTCTCGGTTCTGTGCACCCTTTCTCTTCTATGTGTATCCCTTCCCTCTTCCATTCACCCCTTCTCTGTTCTGTGCACCTGTTCTCTTCCATGTGCACTCGTTCTCTTTCATGTGCATCCTTTTTCTCATCTTTGCACCTTTTGTCTCTATTCTTTGTATTCTGTGCACCTCTTCTCTGTTCTGTACACCCCTTCTCTTTAATGCGCACCCCTTTTTTTCATCCGTTAAGGTCTGCAGCTTCTGCCCAATTATTTAAAGGGAAAGAATGGAGGCTCTATTTTTAACAGTATCTCAATAAAAGTTCTATTTTGTCAGTTGTCATCTTCATCCTTCGGGTAGTTTCATGTCACTTCATCAGCTCACTGGGGGGCATTTGACCCTCCCCCCACAGCTGCAAACCCATCCATTGACCATGTAGGATGTATGGAACCGGGGATACAGGGGTGAAACATCTCAAAGGTCCCTTGTATCACCTATAATGGGTTTGTTACTTTCATCCAAAGCCTGCATAAGTTTCACCATAATTTAGCCAAAAAATCACTAAACTTGTTCTGCGTGTCCTAAAATGTCTCCTCTTTTAATACAGGCTGCCGCCCCAAGCAGTTGTTTATGAATAGATTAAAGGAAAACCGTTTACTGTCTTTTGAAACGTCATTTTTTTGTTTTTAAATGTTTCTATACATCCTACAAATCCGCCACTTCACGGGCAGGTTATGGGGACCTCCTAGGCACGATATTTGAAGGATTTTTTCGTTTTTATTTTTAACCCTTATTTCATGGAAAACTCACTGTCCCTTTAAAAACCTTTTTTTTAAAAACTTTTTGTCCTTGTTTCCTGTCCCCCAGGGCACTACCCGGACCCCCATACACCTTTTATGGCAAATATCTTGCATATATGTCCTCTCGGAGGGCACTCTAAAAATCGAACTTTTGAGTCCCATTGACTTGCATTGAGTTCGGTTCGTGTTCGCTTTCGAACTCGAACTTTTGAAATTGTTCGAGTTCGAATGCGAACCGAACATGGGGTGTTCGGCTCATTTCTACTCCTGAGCAGGGTCCTCCCTCCTTCTGTTTAGGGATGAGCTGCTCGGGTTCGGACGGTTCGGAGTTCGACCCGAACTTTGGCAGTTCGAAAGTTCACGAACTTCGAACTTTTTGGGTGTGTTCGGTTCGAGTTAGAAAAAAAAAGAAATTTTGAAAAAAGTATAGAAAATGCTTAAAAAAATACTAAAAAATCTAGAAATAAAGAGACTCTTTACTGCAGAATATTATAAGCAACGGTTTATTAGATATTGAATTAAAAACTAATGTGTACGTGGAAAGATTATCAACTCTAAATGACCTCTGTTCACAAACGGGCATAACACCAGGTGTTTTTAGTCTGGTAATCAATTTGATGCATTGTACACTATACTGAGGGGGTGGGGTGGTGTCTGCTTCTGATTAAGATTTGAGAATTAATTCCCCTCCTAAAACATCCTAATATGCTGCATTTAACCCTTTCGCTGCTGAGGCTTTTCACACCTCTGTGATGAGGTCATTTTTACCGCTTTCGCTCATCATGTTAAACTGCGTTTTGTAGCCATATTTTGATATATGACCCAGACATATTATATATCGTTCTTTCCGGCAGACTTGGCAGATTCATAATATGTCATTATTATATGTATACGTTATGTCATGTCTGTATATTATAACAAAAAATGCAATAAAATTTGAATTTTCAATAATTTATTATGTGTAAAGTGTTTTTTTTCACATTTTAACATGTGATCGTTTGCGGTTATATTTTGTATGGGGTGCGCTTGTTAAAAAAATTAGAAATGGGGTCCCGTTACATTTTTTTTTGGGGAAAATTTCGCTTTTTTTAACAGACGCACCGCAAACAAAAATCGCTAGTGCAGCATTATTGTTCATATTATAATTGAAATGGGAACAATATTGCTGCATTAACAAAACAAAAACAAACAAAAAACTTGTTTATTTTTTTTTTTGAATTTTTTTTTAAAATATTTTTATTTTTTTATTTTTATTTTTTAAAACATTTTTCATGCTCATGTTTGGTATCCTTGGAAAGGCCATGCTCTGGCCGATCCAACGATATCAAACATTAACCCCTAGCTGCCATGGATCGGGAGATAGGGGGTTCCAATGAACCCCCTATCTCCACCATTGGTGGCAGCTAGGGGTTAACTCCAGGACTGGCGTCATTGTGCTATGCACGATGACGCCAGTCCTCAGAGGGAGTTCCTGGAGGCTTGGCCGACATCCAAGATGTCGGCCAGCTCCAGGAGAGGATCACGATCCGGCGCTTTTCAGCGCAGATTCGTGATCCGGCTCCCCAGGGGTTAATCACAGCCACCGTTTGGAAGGGCAGGCTGTGCCCTTCCAAACGGTGCCTGGATTAACCCTCTGCCCCCAAAGGACCTCCCCCCCTTCCCTTCAAGCGCTTCCTCCGCACATGCGGGGGGGCGCCGGAATTAGATGTCATCGCGCCGCCACGATGACATCTAATTGCTCCGCCGGGGTCCCGGAGTGCTGGGCTGATATCCAAGATGTCAGCCCGCACCGGGGGGGCGCAGCAATCCGCCGGAATCTGGCGGATTGCTGCCTCCTGTGCATGGACGCGCTCAGCGCATCCATAGCACAGGAGAACCACTTGGCTGGACGCGCTGAGCGCGTCCATAGCAGCCAAGTGGTTAACTGGTGTTTGAAAAAAATTCAAAATAACATCTAAGGCTAGGGTCAGATGAGCGCATTTTGTACAGACTGTGCGTCCGTGCAGTACGGTCGTACTTACTGACTGACAACAAGGTAGTGGCCAAACAGTCCGTTTTTTTCACTGGCGTATTTTTTGACTGATGTAGCAGGGAAAATAAATTAAAATGAAAAAACATTCTGTCCGTCAAAAATGCTGGACGTATAAATGCAGTCCATCTGACCTCGTTTCATCACTCACATACAAAGCTACACAGACGTTGCGGACGTGGCGCACTCTGCACGTCCGTTCTAGCAGTATTACGTTCTTGCCTAACCTGCGTCCGTTTGCTGCGTCCGCCATGCATCCACACTTCCGTGCGGACGTACTTCATGTGTGGGGCTCCATTGGTCAGAATGCTATGCTGTCACGGACGTACAAATGTGCGGCAACACGGACGTGATAACTGCGCTCGTCTGACCCCAGCCTTAAGCAATGTTATTTTTCACCTCGGGATTAAACATTCACAGGGTTATTCAGAGAGCGGTGAAAAGCAGGAGAATAACTGGAGAAGTGAAAATTCTAGGTCAAAATAGCCAAACCAGAAAAATTCTCCCATTTAACTCACTTTCCAAATTGGCTATTTGGTCTAGATTGTTCTCTTCTCCTGCCAGTTCTCCTGGCTTTCACCTCTCTCTCAGGGTTGTTCAGAGAAAGGTGAAAACCAGGAGAATGGCAGGAAAAGAGAACAATCTGGACCAAATAGCCGATTTGGAAAGTGAGATAAGGCTAGGGTCAGACTAACGCATTTTTCACAGCGATCGAAAGTGCGTCCGAGCGCATTGCCGTGCGTCCGAGCGCATTGCCGTATTTTTTCACTGAATGTGCGAAAACGATCATACGATGCGCATTTTTGTGCGTGATTTTTTACGGATCCAAACCAGGAAACTTTGGGTGTCTGGACGTTATGTTGGCCGGACATGAGCAGGGTCTGACGTCTCCAAATCACGCACACACGCCGCTAGTGGACGCAGCGCACTCTGTACGTCCGTACTAGCGGTTCTGCGTTCTCGAAAAAATGCGTTCATTTTCCACTTGCGTTGCGCAGCCGGACTTTCGTGCGACCGTACTTCGTATATTGGCCGTCATTGCCCGTCATTTGCTGCTAGTGCGGCCGTGATTAAGTGCGCCTAAACGCATGTTAAAAATTCGCTAGTCTGACCCTAGCCTAAATGGGAGAATTTTTCTGGTTTGGCTATTTTGACCTAGAATTTTCCATTCTCCAGTCATTCTCCTGCTCTTCACTGCTCTCTGAATAACCCTGACAGGGTTATTCAGAGAATGGTGAAACTCAGGAGAATGACTGAAGAGAAAATTCTAGATCAAAATAGCCGAACCAGAAAAATTCTTCCATTTATCTCACTTTCCAAATCGGCTATTTGGTCTAGAATTTTCCATTCTCCAGTCATTCTCCTGCTTTTCACCGCCAAAAAATCAGTAAACTTTTTCTGCGTGTCCGAAAATGTCTCCTCTTTTCATACAGACTGCCGCCCCAAGCAGTTGTTTATGAATAGATTAAAGGAAAAGCATTTACCATCATTTGAAAAGTCATTTTTTTGTTTTTAAGTGTTTCTATACATCCTAGAAATCCGCCACTTCACGGGCAGGTTATGGGGACCTCCTAGGCACGATATTTGAAGGAATTTTTCGTTTTTATTTTTAACCCTTATTTCATGGAAAACTCACTGTCCCTTTAAAAACGTTTTTTTTTATACTTTTTGTTCTTGTTTCCTGTCCCGCAGGGTACTACCCGGACCCCCATACACCTTTTATGGCAAATATGTAGCATATATGCCCTCTTGGAGGGCACTCTAAAAACCGAATTTTCAGCCCCATTGACTTGCATTGGGTTCGGGTTTGGACCCGAACAAATGGGAAGTTCGGGTTCGGGCTCGAACCGAACTCGGGGAGTGTTCGGCTCATCCCTACTTCTGTTCTGTGAGTGTAACATGTATGTATATTTGTTATTCCGTTTCTCCCCTTGTACAGCGCTAAGGATTTTGTTGGTGCTTCATAAATACTTGTAACATATATAGCCATATACACACACATACCATTTAGGGAAGTCACTGGAGGCAGGCTCCAAAACGAGGCTATTCCCAGACTTAACATCACAAACTAGTGGACTATTTATCTCTATAAAAAGCTAATTTTTCTCTTGAAATGTATCTTTTCATCGTGCATTTTGCATGGCCTTTCCAAATCTCAATTGATCATGTAGGATGTATGGAACCGGGGATACAGGGGTGAAACATCTCAAAGGTCCCTTGTATCACCTGTAATGGGTGAAACATTTAAAAACAAAAAAATGACGTTTCAAATGACAGTAAACGGTTTTCCTTTAATCTATTCATAAACAACTGCTTGGGGCGGCAGCCTGTATTAAAAGAGGAGACATTTTAGGATACGCAGAACAAGATTAGTGATTTTTTGGCTAAATTATGGTGAAACGTCCAAATTCAGAAAGGGACAGATGCAAGCAATGTTTTTTTAGCTGGAAGTTGCAAGATTTTGTTAGAGACTGAATGTGAGGAGTAAAGGATAGATTGGAGTCCAAGAGGACATCGAGGCAACGAGCCTGAGAGGTAGAAGTAATGGTGACACCATTCACCTGAACGGAAATGGGTGCAGGAATAGAAGTTTTAGAGGGAGGAAAGACGAGAAGTTCAGTTTTCGAGAGTTTGTATCTCTGAGTTATGTGAGTATCAGTGAATGTCTGGGCCTGTGGCGTGATAGTGCTGGTGGCGGTTGATTCTCAATGACAGGCAGAACGTGTGCCAGAATGCATTGCTGTGCGGTGTCTGTTAGGTATCACCTGAGCAGCAGGAGGACAAACTCTGTGCTGCAATGCTTTTGAGCAAGTGAGTGTGATGAGCGAAGCCTGCGATCGGACGCCAGCTCTGCCTGTCACTGCGATCCAACGCCAGCTCTGCCTGTCACTGCGATCCAATGCCAGCTCTGCCTTTCACTGCGATCCGACACCAGCTCTGCCTGTCACTGCGATCGACGCCAGCTCTACCTGTCACTGCGATCCGACACCAGCTCTGCCTATCACTGCGATCTGACGCCAGCTCTGCCTGTCACTGCGATCCGACGCCAGCTTTGCCTGTCACTGCGATCCAATGCCAGCTCTGCCTGTCACTGCGATCCGACACCAGCTCTGCCTGTCACTGCAACCGACGCCAGCTCTACCTGTCACTGCGATCCGACACCAGCTCTGCCTGTCACTGCAACCGACGCCAGCTCTACCTGTCACTGCGATCCGACACCAGCTCTGCCTGTCACTGCAACCGACGCCAGCTCTACCTGTCACTGCGATCCGACACCAGCTCTGCCTGTCACTGCGATCCGACGCCAGCTCTGCCTGTCACTGCGATCCGACGCCAGCTTTGCCTGTCACTGCGATCCGACACCAGCTCTGCCTGTCACTGCGATCCGACGCCAGCTTTGCCTGTCACTGCGATCCAATGCCAGCTCTGCCTGTCACTGCGATCCGACACCAGCTCTTAGTCAAAATTTGTAGAGTCTGCTCCCCCCCTGAAACTTGTGTCTCGATCCACCTTTGCACCAGTGTAAGCCGACGTCCTCACGTTCCAAACCCGCTTTGTTCCTCCAGGTTTTGGACAGTTTCTTAGGATAAACTGGGTCTTAGTCGCACCATTTCGTCTGCCGGCCTCTTCCCTCTATACACAGTTGTAATTTGTTTTATTATACTTATATCTATCCGCATCCCTTCTGTCTATAGATGGAGCTGTGGCTTCGGGAAAGCCTCCGTCGTGCCAGGTTTCCGGCAACGTGACAAAGCCCTGAACGCAAGCTTATTGCAAGATGCCACTTTGATTATTTCATCTTTTCATAGCACAATAGTCTCTGCGTGTCCCGGCCTTCCAAGCGTGCCGGTTTTAAGTTTTGATGTACTGTATCATTTGTCGATGCTGGATAATCTCTTTTTTTATGCTTTTCAGTCTGGGTTTAACTGTGTATAAATCACCAGGAACACAGAATTATTAAGACCCGAGGATCCGTTTCGCTGCATAGGCCAGACAATGGTGCTTTTCATTTCGGTGCATTTCATCTCACTTCAGCGATTACTTTTCGACAAAAAAAACGGTGATTTCACTATTCAGCGAATGGTCAACGGATTTTGCCGAAACTGCAGTTGTGAAAGCAGTTATCGGATGTCGTTGAAAATTTCCGATAAGCGACAAATTGTGCCGAAATTGCTTCGGCAAATTCCACCGACGCGAAGAAATAAAATAAAATAGGAAGTCTCCTATTCTCCCGCTAGGACGTTAAAAATGTAATAAATATGTAGTAAAAATAAAAATGTAGTAAAAACATGTCTAAATAATGAAAAAGTTTCTTTAAAAAAAAATAATAAAAAGGTATGTCAAAAAATAATTAAAAAAAAGCTTTTAAAAAAATAAACAAAAATTACTTTTAAAAAAACCCAAAAAGGCTTTTTAAAAAAATAAAAAAACAAAAATCACTTTTCAAAAAATACAAAAAGTCTTTTTTTTTAATTTTTTTAAAAAAGGGCTTTTGTTAAAAATAATAAATGGTCTTTTAAAAAAAAAATACTAAGGTATTACATTTATTGCGGTGAAACCTATTAGATTCTCCTGTTTGAACCTGTTGAATTGAAACACCGATAATCATGTTATTTCTTCGCTGAAATTTGGGTCCGATTCGGAGATCTGTGAATAGACAAATCGATGGTTCTCTAAGGGAAGGTGAGTCTTTTTTAATTGACCTTTGCTACAATCCAGATATGCATCAATTATCATTTTTCTCAAAATCTATGATTTTCAAATGATAAATATGCCCTCCTCAATGCCTTGGACCCCGGACCTATTCTTCTCCAGTGGTTGTTTTTGCTCATGTACGTACACTATATTGCCAAAAGTATTCGCTCACCTGCCTTGAGTCGCATATGGATGCGTGAGCGAATACTTTTGGCAATATAGTGTACGTACATGAGCAAAAACAACCACTGGAGAAGAATAGGTCCGGGGTCCAAGGCATTGAGGAGGGCATATTTATCATTCGAAAATCATAGATTTTGAGAAAAATTATAATTATATAAGTAAATAATACTTTTGGCAATATAGTGTATGTTATTCAGCATTATATTATCATTATTATTTTTTTACATTGCCCATATTAACACCCAAGGTGCATGGGGTTAGCTAGTTTTACCAAGTGAAAAGTACTTACGGATGACATAAAGGCGCACAGGATAGAGCTAAAATATCAATATTTGCATTCTTCGATAAACCATTGTATGTAATTCGCTCATTGTTGTACCTCAAGGAGAAAATCCGTCCCAGTTTCTGATCAGATTTGCAAGTCTTTGTTATGTTTGATCAAGTGGCTGGTGTCTTCCAAAATTTGTACCAACACCTGTATGAATTGAAAAGGGCGGACTGACCATTAATGCAATAGGGCACTAGGAGGGGCCCCATGAGGACCCTTCTAAGACTTGAACACTCCACCCCTGGGTCCTACAGCTTATATACAAAAATTTCCTGCTTTCTCGTCTACTTGACATCCTGTCAAAACCAGAAAATGTTCATCTTGAATCTTCAGACCCCCCCTGGGTCCAGTTGACATCCTTTCGAAAGCTATACTTTTTCCAGCTATCCTTCAAGGTAGGCCCACAGGTCTTCCTGTTCTTGGGTCTAGTTGACAGCCTTCTTGTTTTCTTGTCCAGTCAGCAGCGTTTCAAAACCAGAAACTTTCTTCGAGCTTCTTCAACCAACATCCTTGGGCAGTTCTTGTTTCCTATTGCTTTCTTGTTTTCATGTCCAGTCGACAGTGTTTCAAAGCCGAGAACTTTCCTGGAGCTTCTTCAGTCAAGATGCTTGGGCTGTCCTTGTTACCTATTGTTTTCGTGTTTTCTTGTCCAGTCGACAGCCTTTCAAACCCAGTAACTTTTCTGGAGGTTCTTCAGCCAAGATCCTCTGGCAGCCCTTGTTTCTCTTCCTATGGAAAGTCTTTCAAAACTGGAAACTCTTTGAAGGTCCTTCAGGCTAGATCCTCTGGCTTTCCTGGTCTCTCTTCCAGGTGACATCATTTTGAAATCTCTTCCAGCACAGAGATATTCAGAAGCTTTGGACTGGTTGCATTCTCTCCACATATTTCGGGACTTCATTTCAGAATCCTGGAGAATAAGTTAAGGGAAAAATTTATTGGCTAACGTCTATTAGATGACTAGACAGTCAACCACTTTGTGTTAAAAAGGGCTTCATTTTTGTACTTGACATGATATGATTAGGGATACATGATACACTCCAGTGATCCAAGGTCTCCGATGCTTGCAGATGATGGGTTAACAGCAGACAAGCCTGCTGAGTATACATCAAGTCAACCAAGACATACTAGTGCCAAGTCCATCATTCCTAATTAGGTGCAGAATTCGTGTTTATCTGTCACTGTAAATATATGATTTAATTCCTTAGTTTTAATAGGTTTTTGATTTTAGGCTTTTGCTGATTATTGTGATTGAAGGCTGCCATTTCTCTCAGCACCGATGATGTCTACGCGGAGAGACTTCGTGACAGCAGAAGCCATCTCATTTCGGGAGCGTAGTTTCTGTGATTTCACAAATGAATTATTAATGTTTATTCTTTTCAAGGCGTTTCATGATTGCAATTATGTGTTCACCTCAATGATGGCTGCGGGGTAGGAAAAAAAACAACCCATAATACTGATGTAAGAGAAACATTTTCACAGAGGTGATAGCATAAACCGTTGAGAAGGGCTGGCTCTGCTCTCTACCTTAAATAGGGAAAGGAATGTGCTGCTTTTTGCATCAAAATTACAAAAAGAAAATTCAAGTATGAAAAGCAGGTTTTACATATACAAATCATGATATATCTATACATAAGACTCCATGTAGACAAGTGCGACCCAGTATCAACGTTGGCACTCCATCCTCAGAGGTGACCTGTAATGTGTATCTGAAGCCTGAATACCTCTATATATGGAATGCTTCAAACCCAAAACGCATTGGCAGGAAAGTAGGAAACAGTAGTTAGCAGATATATTACCAACTACAGACATACCTAGCTCTCTATTTAATATGGAGCAGTGATGTGTGAGGCAGTGCTTGCAGAGTAACCACCATTGGTAACCTGCTATCAGTGGTGTTCCAGTTGAAACTCTACGAGAATACCACTAGTTGTGACAATCACTTGTGCCTAAATCCATCACCATGCATGCTAACATGGGGCACAAGCTGTCATGTCCTCCGATGCTTCTTCAAGGGTTCATAAAAGAAGTTCTCTTTGCTCTGTCAGTCTTCCATCCTTCCAATGGCTGAGGCGGCTCCTGTGTTGCATGGCACACCACCACCACACCAGTGCACCATTCTGACAATGCTGTGTCAGTGGTGCATACTTTTTGCAATTCTCCTGTTGATCGGAACCATTTTTTCATGTCCCAGCCAATTGGAAGGCACTTCCAGATATACACCCTTCCAGTTTCCTTGTTTTTTTACCTTTCATGGTTCATCAGTGTGCTCTTGCTCGCCAGTTCTCCGATTACTCTGGTTTTGAGCCTTGTCTCTCATCGTAACTATTCTGATTTCTCGGCTTTGTTCTGTGACTCTGTACGTCTCTATTTCTGTCCTCAACTAGCGTCCTCGTAATAGTGTCCATTTATTTGACCTTCAGTTTTCATTTTAACCCAGTCATTATAAAGACCGGTTCTCTGATGGCTTGCTTTGTGTTTCTGGTCAGGTTTGTTGAAGTACATAGTTTCCCATCACAATATCTCATAGAACCTTCCATGCAATTTCAGTTGAGGAAGCTCTGCTCTCTTTACCCAAAACGTATAACTTCTGAAATTGTTTTGCGGAGACAGGACTTTAGAAGAACAAACCAGGTTGGTGGGACTCCAGGTTAAATCAGGACACTTCTGGGTCTCAGACGCAACTGGAAAGCATGGCGGCTGGAAAATGACAAAATCTGATTGCAACATACAGTGATTCTCGTGTGGATGATTAGACCTGTGCGTTCATTTTTGGACGAATAGAGATTTGAATTAAATAATTGATTAGTTGTATAGCAACTAGCTCATGTGCATGAGCACAGGTTCATTTGCCAGTGCCGAATCGATTTTAATTTTAATGAACTGGGATAATTTTCCGAATATCAAACGAACCAAATCAACGCTCCACTGAAATTTGGATGAACTGAAAATCACGATGCAAATGTTTTGCCTGTGCACCGGTTTAAGGATAAACTTGCGAAGAATAAGCATGTGATTGTACGTGATGAAAATTATTAGATTAATTTGTTTGTTTTTGTCTGCATACACGTGCCAGTGGGTGGTAGGACATCAATTAGCCTAGAGCCTACCCTAGATGGATTAGCCCCATAAAAAAAGCACTGGATGACATCCTTTTTTATTCAATTACAAACAAATATGAAATCTTTGAATAAACACCTTGAGGGCTTAATGAATCATTTTCCCATTATTTATATTATAAAATATTGCATACATCATGTGTGCTTTTAGTTATGGCATCCTTCACGGAGATACAGGCTGGAAGGTGTTAAAAGGCTGGGCTGGCATCGTTTCGTTGAACAACTTTTTGTCGAGATAACATTGAAAACATGTATTGTAACAAAAAATGTATTGTACGGTAAAGTCGCGGAAGACAAAGGAGCAGCAGAAGACAAGGACTCAATAAAGAGGTCAAAAGGCAACCTTGTACGGAACAAAGACGAATGACCTTATCTGTTAATCGTTTTCATCTACTGTTAAATAAATAATAAGAAAAGCTTCCAGGTACAACAACATCAGTGATAAAAGAGCACTTACAAAATGTAAGTATATTACCACGGAGAATAGTAATAATATTCTATTCTGAGAATTTTGCAACAAAAGTAAAAATCACAGTTTAATCAAATATATATCTAGTGGTTAAAGTTCTAGAAAGATAGAGGAGACATGGAGGACACCTCCAGAGCGCTTTTCACTAGTGATGGGCCGAAGGTTCGCATTCGAACTCGAACACCCAAAAAAGTTTGACCGTGAACTCGAGCACAATGCGAACACCATGCAAGTCAAAGGGGCTCGAACGTTTGAAAATTAAGGTCCCCTCCAAGAGGACAAGATATTGGCCATAAAAGGTGTATGGGTACTGCCCTGGGGGACAGGAAACAATGAGAAAAAAAGTTTTTAATCCTTTCACTGCTGAGTGCTGAGTCATTTCACCGCTGTGCGCTGAGCTAATTTTTACTGCTTTTGCTCATGTTTAAACGCGATTTGAAGCCATGGGAAATGTTTTATCACCAATGAGTGGGAAATGTTCAACTTACAATGAGTGGGAAATGTTTGACCAACAAGGAGTGGGAAATGTTTGACCAACAATGAGTGGGAAATATTCCCGTTTTAATCCAATATCTAATAAACCGTTTATTATTATTATATTCTGCAGTAAAGAGTCTCTTTAGTTTTAGATTTTTTAGGATCTTTTACTCATTTTTTTGGAATTTTTTTGAAAACTTTTTTTTTTTTTCAATATTCCGTGAACGTCCCGAAAAGGTCAAAGTTCGCGAACTTTCAAACAGCCAATGTTCGAATCGAACCTCGAACAGATTTGAACAGCCCGTCCCTACTTTTCACCCTCAATTTGTTTTTGAGTGTGAGCATTACCATTCTTGAAAGAAACTCTCTGACATTTCCTTTCTTTTCACATGTCTAGCGTCTACTTAAGGCTAGAAGGAAATCCAGACTATGACTAACTGCGAATTCGAGAAAAAGATTTATAGTGAGCAAAAACAAGGTTTGTGAAGGACCTGAGATGACCGACAGTACTAGCGGCCCATTGGGGTCTCACAAGGTTTTAGCACAATGGTGCCATTACAGAGGGGGAAGAACCATATGCAAATCAGACTGCTGTCATCCAGATACTGTGGACAGACCTGGAATTCCAAGGAAGTCCTCTCTGCACGAGAGATACGGCAACCGCCGACAATCATTTCAGCTTCATTAGGCCTTGTCAGGAGGGCATAGCTGACACCTTGAGCAAAGGGTTCACATCTTGATTTATCCTATTTACTTAGAGTGAGCAAAATCAAAGTTAATGAGAGCACTGTCAACAAGCAACAGCATAAATTACCTGCTCTAAAGTGGGTCTCCGCTCAGGTCTCATAAGGATTTGGCTCGATGGAGCCATTACAAAGAAGACCGAACCATATGCAAATCTGTCTTCCATCACCCAGAAAGGGTGGCCAGTAAGGAAATGCCAAAGAAGTCAGCTCGGCACGAGAGGAGCACCAACCCTTGACAATCATTTTGGCCTCTTTATTCCTAATCAGGAAGGTATATCTGATACCCCTCTGGGCACCTCAAGCAAGGGGTCCACATCTTGATTACCCTGTATTCTTAGAGTGAGCAAAAATGAGATTTGTAGGACAGAGATCCAAGCTTTGGGTGAGTTTTGCTTCATCGATTCAATGCACCCCGTGACACATCATCTACTCATCTATGACACAGGCATTTTGATACTCTTGTTCAAAGTCTAGAAAACCCAAAGCAGCGCAGTCTTCAGTAAGTAGCAAAATGTCCCTCAAACTAGAAGATTGATTTCGAAACAGAATGTACTGGCACTTCTACAGGTCAATTGAATTCTTAATGTCCAAAAATCCTTTGCCTCAAGGTCCAAAAAGGTAATTAATAAACTGGTAGACAAGATGTATAGAAGAATATTATTTCTTGCTCTAAAACTATAAAAGAAGCATACAATTTCCCTTAGAAGTATTCCTCGAATAAAAGAAGTATCGGACCAGGCACTCAACCTCCTTTTTAGACAGGTTTATTGGGCAACCCAACTACAGCATGGTAACGTGTCAGCAAAGCCTTTGTCACGTTTGCTGAAACCTTGCAGTAGTTGTGTTGGACAAGAAACCGCTCTAAAAAGAAGGTTGAGTACCCGGTCTAGGTCTTCTTTCACTCTATGGAAAATTTGGAGGGGGTTACTCCATGGATTGTGGTGGCACCTGCCTAACCTTGCTCTACATTGTGGAGTTAAGAGTATGCCTTGTCAAGCCATGCACGATTTATAAGCAAATGATGGGCTTGATTAAACTATTTCTTTTTTGTCATAATTACATTATCTGGACATTTTGTGAGTTCACAGACATCCACTTCTCGTGCTTACTAAAAAAACGGACAGATTTTCACTCTCTATTAGAAAGGAGCTCAGTTAAAAGAGTATAATAATCTTCAAAAGTGATTCATGGCACACAGGAGGTTAAAATAACACATCTATCTAGGCTATAAAAAAATATAAGCCATATGGCGAAAGTCGACATTATCCTCCTTTTGCTATAAAAACGTAAAAATAAATCACATACATTTCTTATTGTAACAGAGAATCCAATATAGATTAAGTCACGTAAATTAAAGGTCAGAAGGAGGGGGGGAGTAACCTTTTCTTTAATTATGTATTAGGCAGAGTCATAACTCACACATTAATCCTCATTCCGTAAATCATGACTCAAGCTCTTAGTTAAACCTCTGTCGTGTTGGGGAGGAAGAAAAAGAAGATCTTTTTTCCTAATGGACAACTCAGACTACGACTGCTGATGACACCAAACTGATGGTCTGATAGACACCTAAACGTACCGAAATGTCCATCAAATGGGGAGATTTACATTTATTGATCACATTAAAAGTGGTACAAAGTTTCAGAAGTGGAGAAATTGTAAAGTAATCTAAGACACGCGTACCAGCGTGTTGACAGCTCTATCGTTAGGGGATTTGGACCACTGTGTAAGCCCCATAGAAGAGGTACTAGTCTAGAGACCAATTTAGAGTTTGTAGGTAAATCGATAGGAATGTTGACATAACCACGGATGTCTGTGGATACCAGAAGAGAGAAAATGAGAGAGCCGGTCTGAGATTGAGAAATGTTCCAGAAAAGGACCAAAATGTCCATGGGCCACCAGTCAGAAAGATTTGTGACAGAAAAGGCAGTTGGCAGGAACTTTTACAGGATACATAATACAAAAAATAAAGGAGGGGTGGGGAAAAAGGACAATCCAGTACCTTCTGTACCATTTCCAGTAATAACCATAAGTACATGGTTCATCAGACATTGTGGTATTGGAAGCGTAAATGTTCGACTCATCCTCAGTAAGATAGACCCTCCACCATTAATTGCATAGCAGCACATCACATTTACAGTATATAAATACCTTAGAGACATCCCACCAAGGGTCTGATTTGGAGCACGTTTGACTCCAGCATGCCATCCAGCAGACAAAAGTCATTAAGTCAAGCCAAGACCTCACCTAGTCTCGGAACTTGGGAGGTTTTCCAGTGGGCCACCGTGTTGATCGCCGGCACTGTGGCTAACAGCAAGAGTAATGTTTTTTGGGGTCGATAAAGCATCGGAGGAAACGTGCAACAAAATATTTAGCTGTGAGCCTATAACTCTGGCCAGCATGTCTCTCAACTCCCTCCAGAATGTAGCAATCAGAGGACAAGCACACCATATGTGATAAATTATCCCCTCTGCTCTCCACATCTCAAGCACTTTGAAGACGCCATGGACAATCTGTTAACATTTTTCATACCCTTACCCTCTCCAGACATCCTGGGACCGGGCAACACCACCCTTGCCTCGAGCCCACTTTGTTGAGATAACTCTGGCCAACATGTCTCTCAACTCCCTCCAGAACGTAACAATCAGTGGACAAGCCCACCATATGTGATAAAGTGATCCCCTCTTGTCTCCACACCTCAAGCACTTTGAAGAGGCCATGGACAATCTGACAAAAAAATTTCATACCCTTGCCCTCCCCAGACATCCTGACAATGGGCAACACCGTCCTCACCTCAAGCCCACTTTTGATGGAATGTGCCACTGCCCTCATCTCGACCACATCTTAGGCGCAACAATAGAAAGCGGCATGTCGATTTGTAGTCCACAGTCATCCTGATATACCGCAAACCAATGTTAGTGGTTTTGGGGTGATTCTAGGGGAGCGGCGGTACTTTCTGATGGCAAGCTCTGGTCCCCTTCTACCACTGGCCAAAAAGCACATTAATCCATGAATGGGGGACAGTGTGGCACTGATGTCCGAGTACCCAACTGGCCAGGTTGTACCCGGGATATGACTCCATAGCGGCGGCTGCTCTCCGTGGGTGGAAAAGTGATGCTGATTGATGGTGTTCCAGGAGGAGCTCCCTCTCAAGAATCAATTCATGTCAGGCTTCCTCTGTGAGGGGCAAATCCTCGCGAGAGCACCGTTGTAGGGTCAGTGGAGCGCTCAGAGGAAAGCAAGTGGGGTCTGCCGGGCTCAGCCGGCGTAAAGTCCGAGCCGATCCTGGTTCGGGCCTGGCAAGGAGTAGGGGTATAGTTACATCAGATACACATAAACATAATATTGTGATCAACAATTAAAAATAAATGTTTAGCAATACTATAAATGAGTTTAGATTTATTTATCCATTTAACAAGGTCATGACGATACAACACAGTTAAATTTATCTTGGAATCTTCTTGACCACAGAAAACAAAAAAAAAGGCAAAAAAAGAAAATACAATTTAAATTAACTACATGTTCAGTATCTCTCATCTGAAATGCTTGGGACCAGAACAAGTTTGGATTTTATCAGATTTTGGGATATTTTCATATAATAATGAGGGAATGGGACCCAAGTCTCAACACATAATCCATTTATGTCTCATACACATCTAATGAGAAGGAAAGACACACTGGAGAAGATGCTGGGAAAGATTAAGGGCAAAAGAAGAAGGGGACGACAGAGAATGAGGTGGCTGGATGGAGTCACTGAAGCTGTAGGTGTGAGCTTAAATGGACTCTAAAAGATGGTAGAGGACAGGAAGGCCTGGAGGAACGTTGTCCATGGGGTTGCGATGGGTCAGACAGGACTTCGCAACTAACAACAACAACAACACACACATACACACAGCCTGCAAGGCATTTTATACAGTATTTTTAATAATTTTGCCCCGTCACATGGGGTCAGATATACCATCTGTGGTGTGTTTGGATTTCAAAATTCTGGATAAGGGATACTCAACCTGTTTCTTGGATAAAACCAGCTAAATTATTTTAATAATCTCTAATAATAAATAAATAAAATAAATTAAAAATTATAATCAAAGCAAGCTTGAAGATTGGACGGTTTTGTTATGTTTTCCGACACCCACTGAGGACAGTGGTGGTAACAGAAGCATAAATTTCACCTCACCTCTTGCATCATTGCCTTAGTGGATTTCTCCACTTAACACAATGTCGCATCAATCAACTGATCATAAATGTCACATTGTTTTATAATCACTTCTTAAGCTTTTAAGATGTTGTTGATAAATATACAATTTGAGCCGATTTTCAGGAAATCGTAACTCTCCCAGTTCGCAAATATATAAATTAATTTTGTTGCTCTTGTAGAGACATTTAGAGACAAAATACCCCAAAAATTTATCAAAAATATATATATAAAAAAAAACAGAATTAAAATATAAAATCCAAAATCAGTAAATAATAATAATAATGGGACACATGTTGGGAAAAACAGATTTTTATCCTGCTTTATCTGTCTCATAAAAATAGTAATTTACTGAGTGCACAGTAACACATTCTCTGTGTACGATCTGAGTAACATGGTCTAAAATAGATAAAAATAAAAATATAATACAATTTTTATAACTTATTTAGAACGCCATTGAATTATTCCCTGAGGCGGAAGCCTCCGCACCTTTTAAATAACTTGGATTCCAAGTGTCTGAGATTGGCTGGCGTGGGCACACTCATAGCATTGCCCGCACTACATATATATTGCATGCCCTTTGGAGAGGAGAGGATGCCAGCCTCATGCCCACAGACTATGGGTGATTATGGCAGAGAATGTTCATAGAGCATTTGGGCATTGCCATACTGTTTGTGATTTGGTTTAAAGCTTGTTTCTGTGATTATGCAAGAATGCTATTGTCTGTCTATTGTCTGGTCCATGTGTATCTGTTATCTTGCTGAGAGGATTGGCCGTCCAGTCCAGCCTATCCTTGTCTCAGGAATGTGTTGATATCTGTTTACATTTGAATAGTTTGCAAAATCTGCTGACTGTAATCTTTTTATCATCCTGATTACCATTGTCCTGCCTCGTTTAGAAATGTTTCGTAATGTTTAATTTAACTGTGTCCCTAATCTAATTATGTTTCACATTTCAAGAAGCAGAAGGAACAGAAACATGAGAATCCCTCAGAACATTTCCTGGGGGGAGATTTTGTGTATGTAAATGACCCATGTGTGACCCTATACATGTATGTGAGTGTCCCTGATTAAAAGAGAGTTCTATTCTGACCCTACATGCAGTCAAGACTCATGGTTTGGGTAACATCTATATTCTGTTCGCGATTCCATTCCAACCTTGAAAGACCTCAGATCTACAGATTCATGATATTTCTGGGGGATGCTAGTAAGGCTCTTTACATGTAGCTGTCTTTAAGCTGCGGCTAAGGACCGGGAGAAAGGCACGAGAGTCATGAGGGGAACACAGGGGTCCTGCAAGGAAGCGGCATTGGCAGATGTGGCCCTTTCAGGCTACTGAGATCTGATACATTCCCTAAAAGTGAGTTGCTGGGGATTATTTTGTCCTGAATTTTGTAAATCCTGCACTGCTTTGATTCTCAGGGAATAACTCTTTGTGTCTTTAAAATTGATGAACCGCATAAAAAGAAAATGCAAAAAAAAAGGAATGATGTCATTTTATGTCCCATTGATTAATGTGGGTGGAAAAAGAGAAATTAATGAAGTGAGAAAAAATATAATTAACAGAACGAAAATAAAAAAATAAAATGTATACGAGATCTTATCGCCCAAGGATAAACTCTCTGTATTCATGTGTTTTATATGTTTTATAGGCTTGAGATTGCTTACTGCGTACAAGACAGAAGTTGATCACTTCTTTTATTTCGTGTTTTTTTAAATTTATTTAATAATCATGTGAGGGGAGCCCTCTTTCTTCATTGATCGCGCCGTTTCCCTATATTTTCCCTTGTGAAATCGGTTAATGCATGCGCGATCAAATCAATTTTCCAAGTTTCAGGGAATAAACACAGTAGAGTTTGTGAAGTATCTCATTAAAAATAAACACAACAAAAGGTATGGTAACGCGTAAAAGGGCTATTAACCCTTTAAGGAAGCTACTGGGGAAAAAAAGAAAAGAAAAAGTGTCAGGATGTTTTTCTAGACAATACCAGGGCTATTCAGAGAGAGGTGAAAACCTTGAGAATGACAGGAGAATTGAAAATTCTAGGTCAAAATAGTCATACCAGTAAAATTCTCCCATTTATCTCACTTTCCAAATTGGCTATTTGGTCTAGATTGTTCATTCTCCTGCCAATTCTCAAGGTTTTCACCTCTCTCTGAATAGCCCTGATAGTGCTTCTTCTTGCAGAGTATATAGTACTTGTTTGGGTTGAACACTCATCCGAAAACCTGCAGAAATCAGCGCAAAAATCATGACGATAACGCCGGAAAAATCTGAGGAGACACTGATCACAGCGCAGAGCAGCCGCCGGAAAAAGCCGACAGGCAGACGAACGGGGTGAAAAAAAAACAGTACGCTTGAAAGTTTCAAAATTGAAACGCTGTTTGCAAAAAAAACACTGAATGAAAATGTCTGGAATTTTCATATAAGATCCAAGGAATGATAATAAAAAAAAAACAATTTAAAAAAAAAAAAAACGGAAAAAAAGTTTGCCAACAAAATCCCCAAAAATACCTAAAAAGATCCTAAAAAAAAAAATCGATAATTAAAGAGACTTTTTACTGAAGATTAAAATAATAAACGGTTTATTAGATATTGGGTTAAAACGGGAATATTTTTAACAATGAAGCGTATGGGATTCGCCTGAATAAACCTGCCGAATGAAACCACCGAACAGCAGGGCACTTCTGCAACTTTTCTCTGCTGTTCGGTGTCTCTGAAGATTGCTTCTCTATGGGGGATTTCACTGCCATCGAACAGGCACCGTACATGCAGGCAATTCGCCAAAATTTGGTGAACTGCCTGCTCTCTTAATAGCCGAATGACCCCGAAATGACACCGTACACTGAATTTCAGTGTCCGGTTACCTTTCAGATCTCTCTGAATAACCCCCAATCATATATTCATATAACACTTTGTTATATCCTCGCATACATACATAGACTGCAGGTTAACCCTTTCGCTGCTGAGGCATTTCACGCCTCTGTGCAAAGCTCATTTTTACCTGTTTCGCTCATCATGTTTAAATGCGTTTTGAAGGCTTATTTTAGTATATGACCCAGACATATTCAGTGGCGTAGCGTGGGGGGGGCTGGGGGGGCCGTGGCCCCGGGCGCAGTTTTGTTAGGGGTGCATTTGCGCCCCTAAAACTGGCCCGGGGGTTGAGGGGACCCAGATGCCGGGCAGCGCGAGAGTGCCTGCCCGGTCCTAAACAGTCCGTCCGGTTAAAGGGGAGGCGGCTGCGTGCAGGCGCAGCCGGTCACGTGGTCCGGCTAATCAGGTGGTACTGAGTCTCTGTACCACCTGACTGGCCGGACCACGTGACCTGCGCACGCACGCAGCCGACTCCACTTCAACAGGACGGACTGTTTAGGACCGGGCAGGCACTCTCGCGCTGCCCGGCATCTGGGTCCCCTCAATCCCTGCCGGAGCTGGCCCGAGTATCCAGGTGAGAGCTGGGGCAAATCCATGTGCTGGGGGCAAATCCATGTGCTGGGGGCAAATCCATGTGAGAGCTGGGGCAAATCCATGAGCTGGGGCATATCCATGTGAGAGCTGGGGCAAATCCATGTGAGAGCTGGGGCATATCCATGTGAGAGCTGGGGCATATCCATGAGCTGGGGGCAAATCCATGTGCTGGGGGCAAATCCATGTGAGAGCTGGGGCAAATCCATGAGCTGGGGGCAAATCCATGAGCTGGGGGCAAATCCATGTGAGAGCTGGGGCAAATCCATGTGCTGGGGGCAAATCCATGTGCTGGGGGCAAATCCATGTGAGAGCTGGGGCATATCCATGTGAGAGCTGGGGCATATCCATGAGCTGGGGGCAAATCCATGTGCTGGGGGCAAATCCATGTGAGAGCTGGGGAAAATCCATGTGCTGGGGGCAAATCCATGAGCTGGGGGCAAATCCATGAGCTGGGGGCAAATCCATGAGTTGGGGGCAAATCCATGAGCTGGGGGCATATCCATGAGCTGGGGGCAAATCCATGAGCTGGGGGCAAATCCATGAGTTGGGGGCAAATCCATGAGCTGGGGGCAAATCCATGAGCTGGGGCAAATCCATGTGAGAGCTGGGGCAAATCCATGTGTGAGCTGGGGTAAATCCATGAGCTGGGGGCAAATCCATGTGAGAGCTGGGGCAAATCCATGTGTAAGCTGGGGCAAATCCATGTGTGAGCTGGGGCAAATCCCATGAGCTGGGGCAAATCCCATGAGCTGAGGCAATATCCATGTGTGAGCTGGGGCAATATCCATGTGAGAGCTGGGGCAATATCCATGTGTGAGCTGGGGCAATATCCATGTGAGAGCTGGGGCAATATCCATGTGTGAGCTGGGGCAATATCCATGTGAGAGCTGGGGCAATATCCATGTGTGAGCTGGGGCAATATCCATGTGAGAGCTGGGGCAATATCCATGTGTGAGCTGGGGCAATATCCATGTGAGAGCTGGGGCAGTATCCATGTGTGAGCTGGGGCAATATCGATAACGTGTCCACAGGTTGGGGGGGCGCACAATTCTTGGCTGGCCCCAGGCGCTGACAACCCACGCTACGCCACTGGACATATTATATATCGTTCTTTTTGGCAGACTCGGCAGATTCATAATATATCATTATTATATGTATACGTCATGACCTGTCTGTATATTATAACAAAATATGCAATAGAATTTGAATTTTTAATAATTCACAACGTGTAAAGTGTTTTTTTTTCACATTTTAACATGCGAGCAATTGCGGTTATATTTTCTATGGGGCGCGCTTGTTAAAAAAATTAGAAATGGGGTCTCGTTACATTTTTTTGTTTATATTATATAAACATGGGGGGGGTATTTTATTCTGAGACGCACCCGCACTGAAACGCTTAGTTAAGGCTGAGTGCTCCCCCCCTCCATGTTTTTTGTATGTATTTCCTAGGTATGCACCCCTCCCTGCCACAGGGACTCCTCCTCCAGGTTCTATTTAACCTTGATCTGCGGGAGCTCCATGAAGGGACCTGTTCCTCAGTAAGTGAGTTTATCCCATTATGGGCAGTCATTAGGTTTGCAGAGTAGGACCTGCCAGAGTGTGGATTACATTGACGCTGTTGGCAGGCTTAAGCAATTCATGGCCGTTCATTGCAAACCAAATTTCCACCATTTTATTCAGCAAAGCTCAGAGTTATGAAATTGTCACCATGTGGTAAAAGCTGGTATTATGCACCCATGCATGGAGCTGTTGTTACAGGTTTTTGAATGTGTTTGTCTGGAGTGCTCTCTCCATGTTTTTGTTTTATATATATATATATGTGAATTTTTTCTCTTTTTGGCAGCGTTCACTTTAAATAAGTCAATACCTCCGTGGCGGCAGAATAGAAAATCAGTGATGCAGACGCAGAGTATTTCTACTGACATTGTCGATGCATGCTGTGCTACAGAGTGCATATACACGCAGAGTCATCAACAAGCAACAAATCTCAATACAAGCCTTAATTTATTCGCTTTACAGGCAAATCACAAAGCTATGTATCCTAGCGCCAAAAGCCATTCACTGGAACAATCTGCAGATCTAGCTGAAATTCTGTATTTCCTCGAGCCAGCTTCATATTTAAGAGGATGCAGATTTTCCACAATAATATTTATATTCACCTTTATTTCTTTTTCTGTTCCTCATTTAAAGCGCTGCAACAGATGTTTCTGGTCAAAGATTCCTCAATCCAAGATCCACATAACATGACCTCCTGTTTTCAATCAGACAAAGGCAGGTCATCTGGCCACTATTTATTTTGAGGACTGGAGCAAATCAGGTGCTGGAATCGCAAACATGCTGCTCCATGGTGGGCTGAGAAACCCCCCAAAATTCTGTGCAATTAGGAGATTGGGATAATTAGATATTGAGGTTTCAGGACGAACAATTTGAGCATTTTTTTAAAAAGGAAGTTATGCTTGTCTTATTAAAAATAATATACATATTGCAGGGCGTCCATATACTGATCAGGGAGTGTGTGTTATAGAAGGTGCAGGAGTGAGCATACTGCACAAGGAGTGGGTGATTTAGGAGATGCGGGAGTGAGCATACTGCACAAGGAGTGCGTGTTATAGGAGATGCAGGATTGAGCATACTGCTCAAGGAGTCTGTGTTATAGGAGGTGCGGGGAGTGAGCATACTGCTCAGGGAGTGTGTATTATAGGAGATGCGGGAGTGGATATGCTGCACAAGGAGTGTGTGTTATAGGAAGTGAGCATATTGCTCAGGGAGTGTGTGTTATAGGAGGTGTGGAAAGTGAGCATACTGCACAAGTAGTGCATGTTATAGGAGGTCCAGGGAGCGAGCATACTGATCAGGGAGTGTGTGTTACAGGAGGTGCGGGAGTGAGCATACTGCACAAGGAGTGCGTGTAATAGGAGGCGCAGGGAGTGAGCATACTGCTCAGGGAGTGCGTGTTATAGGAGGCGCAGGGAGTGAGCATACTGCACAAGGAGTGCGTGTAATAGGAGGCGCAGGGAGTGAGCATACTGCACAAGGAGTGCGTGTTATAGGAGGCGCAGGGAGTGAGCATACTGCACAAGGAGTGCGTGTTATAGGAGGCGCAGGGAGTGAGCATACTGCTCAGAGAGGGTGTGTTATAGGAGGTGCAGGGAGTGAGCATACTGCTCAGGGAGTGTGTGTGTTATAGGAGGTGAGAAAAGGGGGGGGTGAGGATCCTGAAGACGAGTAACAGCACTAGTGGCCTGCTCTACGGTGGGGGTCCGCTCAGGTCTCACAAGGTTTTAGCTTTATGTGCCATTACAAGGATGAATGCTCCATATGCAAATCAGTCTGCTCTCACCCAATGAGGGTGGCCAGTGCTAACTGCCAAGGACGTCATCCCTGCACGAGAGATGCAGCAACCCCTGACGATCGTTTCGGCCTTCTTGGGCCTCGTCAGGAGGGTATAGCTGACACCCCTCTAGGCACATCAAGCAAGGGGTCCACGTCTGGATGACCCTGTATACTTATAGTGAGAAAAGGGGGGGGGTGTGAGGAGGTGCAGGGAATGAGCATACTGCTCAGGGAGTGTGTGTTATAGGAGGTGTGGAAAGTGAGCATACTGCACAAGGAGTGCGTGTTATAGGAGGCGCAGGGAGCGAGCATACTGCTCAGGGAGTGCTGTTATAGGAGGTGCAGGGAGTGAGCATACTGCTCAGGGAGTGCGTGTTATAGGATGTACCATACATAAAAAAAATTACCCCAATTTTTTTCTTAACCTTTGACCCCAAAATTTGTTCGCCAAATGTTCTCCTGTTATCCTTTCTCTCCTTATAGATTAGTTCTGTCTTAAGATACTTTCTTAGGAAAGCTAATGTAACCAGATAAATGTACAGCAGAACGCCCGGCGTCAGCTCTGTTACTTAGTCAAGGATTAAAGTGAAATCCTAAATGCAGAAAAATTCAATTAACAGGCAGGATTCCGTCTCAGAAGCTCCCCGCCGATTCTATGCTTCCTTTTTCTTCTTCTTGCACAGTTAAAGTATTATCTGTGTAAATATTTCCCCCATTCTGAATATAATTAATAAGTCCTATGTTGTGACTCACTGGCTTCTTAGCAACGTGGGAGCAAAAGGCACTATTTGTGTCAACTTTATTTTCAAAGCTTTGGCTTTCTGGAGAACTCTTTGATTGCTTAACCTGTCATTTACAGCACGTTTAATTATATTTTGCCGTCCAGCTGAGCGTTCGCTTTCTCTTTTCATGGCTCTTTGTGAAAAGTTTCCGGCATGATTAATATGTCAGATTATTCCAAATGGATAGGAAATAACCTAGATCCAATTTATCCCATCCTGTTGGTCTTGTAACTCTTCGGCTGCATTTTCGGTTTGGTCAAACGTAAAGTGAGGTGCGACGGTGATGCCATTTTAGGCAAGTCCCAAATCAGCAAACTTCATCCTATCCTACTGTAATTGGCACAATCAGTCACAAGGAGGACACCTTGCATTAGCCAAGGAGAGGCACTGGTGCAAAGGAAAGCCCCAATATGCAGATGATACAGAGTAGACAGCCTAGGCCAGAGACCCTGCATGGTACACAGCAACCCTATTCTGGAAGACCGGTCTTTAGAATAGCCGGTTCTGCTCTAAAGGAAAAATAATATAACAACGCCATGCAGAGTCTAAGGACCTACGGTCAAGACAGGACTATCAGTATATATACGGTACAAGTATCCAAATAGAGAAGTCAAGGAAAAGCCAGAAGTCATAAACCAGAAAGTATACCTTATACAGATGCCAGGGATCCAGAACCGGGAGATCAGTCAGCCAGGCAAGAGTATCAGAACCAGGTAATCAGTCAAACATATAACATAACCAGACAAAGGAGAAACACTAGAACTAATTACACAGGAATGACTGGACATAAACTAGAATCTGTACTAACTAAAGATACAGCAGACAGATAAGGTAAACAAGAAAACACAAACTAAACAGAATAACAGCAGGGAGCTCTCAGGAACAAACACTCAGCAGGAATCAGAACTGAAAGTGAACCAGAATGCAAGAGCGATGGGATAAGGGCCCATCGCAATATATATAGGGAGGTGATCAGCCCACATCACCAACAGGAGCGTTAACGAGGAATCCACTTAACCCCTGAGCTGTAATTCAGGCAAAGCAACACAGAGAAACATATGGGAACCACAGGCATAAAGAATACAGAGGGCAGGGGACAGGGCTGGAATGGGGAAACGTGACAGTAATAGGGTCCCAGAGATCTGGAATTCAGTAGGTTTGTCCCTTCTTGTCCCTTTTATTGTCCGATATTTCTTCTCAGCTCCTCCTGGATGAGTGGTCATAAAACCTTATGGTATAGACCATTGGTTTCCAACCCTGGTCTTCAAGTACCCCAAACAGGCCAGATTTTAGGGATTGCCTTGGGGAAATACAGACTGAATCCTGCAATCATTGAGCAGCAAATCATATCACCTGTGCTGTGCATCAGATATCTGCAAACCTGGCCTGTTAGGTGGACCTGAGGACCAGGTTTGGGAACCACTGGTATAGACCAGTAACATCATATTCTGGCACTCTTTGTAATTAGAAGGCTGCAACCATACTTTCGACTGCGGTTTATCCAAAGAGAATTGAAGGTACACCTCTATACCACAAGTTTACCAGTTCTCCTTGAAGTAGAAGTAGCCACATGGACCTCATTTCATGTATTTGTTAACAGAGGTGTAACTCGACCTCACTCGGCACCAAAGCACATTCTATGCCAAGGGCTGCCTTGCCCGAATAACACATTTACATGCAATTGTGTGTGCCCCACTACCTTAATCCAATAGTTGGTCCTTTAACCGCACAGCACCCCATTAACCCACAATTCCCTAACATAAAAATCCCCCTTAACCCCACAGTGCCCATTTTAACCTCACAATTTCCCCATTAAAACACAATTCCCTCTTTAACCTTACAGTGCACCTCTCTTTGGTCCATCACGTGACCCTTTTTGTTGCCGCTGTCACAGTCAACTGAGAAGCGATCGGGCCAAAAAACGATTCAGGCACTCGTTCACCCCACGGTCTCAACTGCCGTGACCCCAGTAGGTAAGCGCCTGTTTGTTAAAGAGCGTTGACAGAGGGATCTCAAATTCTGCCCCCCCCCATATATTGATCACCTATAATTCCCAGAATTCTATGAGTACAATAGATGGCCATGGAATCCAAGGCGTTGTAGTTCAGAAACATCAGGGGAGGCCAGAATTTGAGGTCCCTGGTCTGCACATTTATTGTTTAAAGAAGTCAGAGAGAAGCAAACTCCCAATAATTAATTTTATTTTAAGCTGTGCCTTATTTTATGAGTCACTAAGAAGCCCACAGATAAAATCCCAGCTAGCTCTGATTCCATCACGATGCTCGGCCTTTATCCTGCTCTCTTCCAGTCACTATCGGACATATGATGTGTGCGCGCTTATGTAGAGAAGGTTTCCTTCCTGTCATGTTCCATTATCCCTTCCCTTTCCTCTGCTTCATCTCACGGCAGAACAATTTGCTTTTGTGTTTCAGATTTCTCCTGCAAATTAAGGGAGTCTCGGCCGGGTGATTGGCAGAGCTTTTTATCTGCTTCTCCGAGTTCCGATCAATCCTTCCGTACGGCTCTTTCTAAGAGACTGGCAGATTACATCATTTCAATGAAAGTCAATAAAACTCCTCATTAACGGCCACGTTTGTACAATTCACAAGTGCTGCTTATGGATCCTGTATTATTTATTACCTTTAATTGGCTCGATTCGCTTAAGAGACATTATTTTTGTACGGACAATCAAATACCTGTGGTATCTACTAAGTGTGGTGGAGATGGGGCAGGTGGGAAGTGCTTCGTTGTAGGCAACGGAACAAAAGACAACTTCCAGTAATACGTGAAGTCTCTCGGCGTATCTGTGGTTAACCTTGACACTACTTATCTCAAGCCCTTCAACAGGATCACGAGCTGGCCACGCAACGGAAGAAGAGAAGGTCAAAAATACTTACAGAGCAACAGTGTAACTAAAGCTTCTCTGGAGCTGGAGAGACCTTCAAAGTCAACGAATGAAACCCATATGGATTGTCTCTTCTACGCTTTCATTATAACCAAGAAAGTCCTGTAGAGAAAGGAGGCCCCAGCTCCAAAGAGCTCAATGGAAAGTGCATGGGAAATAGTCAATGACCAGTTGGTCACTTGAAGCTGCTCACTTGTTGAGGAGCAAAGGGTGACAGCTGGCCATCCTCATCTCTAAAAAGTCTTTTTTGAGCTTTACCTAAATCGATTCAGCTTGATAACTATTCTCCTCAGTCACATCCATTATTTATTATCTATGTTTAGCAAGTTATTCCAGGTTAAGAGAATAGTCCTTGGATATCTCCCTCCTCACCTAACCAACTTTGTGAGTAAAGGGGCTAGTTGAACCTTGCCTATGGCCTCGCAAATTCTACGGCCACCTCTGACTGTGGTTCTCTTGTAATTTAAGACCCCTTGTATAGTTATTTACTTAAAGAGACACTACCTCTTTCATAAGTTGTAACTAGGTTACTTGTGTATTACAAACAAAAACACCTTATAAACCCCATTATAAAACACATGCTGCTGTTTAGGAAAAATGAGTCTATTTTTTTTATCTCCTGTTTCCTTTCTGTGTATATTTCCTATGATGCAACATTTACTAAACTCTGTGCAAATGTTTTACTTTGTGGCTTTGTTTTATCGTCTACAGTATTTAACAGTTAATGAGGTGGAGGAGCGAATGTTTAGCTAAGGCAGCAGGGGGTGTTTTGTGTTGTCAGGGCTACTCAAGATAAGATATCATTATTTCTCCTGAGGAAGTCCCTTTTGGGATGTAACGCGTTCAGCTGGACATCCTTACATCCCATTCGGATCCAAGTGCTTGCTGTGCTATTTTTACGAATTTGAAGTGTGAGTTAATAAATACTTTGTGATTATATACGTTTGATGATCTGCACTATTTCTTTGCTCTGTGGCATTTATATTGAGATCCTCCGATTTGGCCGGGTCGACGTCAGTCACAGCGAATCATTGGAGGATGACGGGCGCATTTACTACCACGCTCTTGTAAGTGGCGAATTATTTGAGCTCTTTTTGGTTCATGTGGGATATCACCCTATGCTTTTTATATTTGCTACTCAAGATAAGAGATGGCAGCTGAATGAGATAATACAGGGATCTTAAAAGACTTCTAACCTACCCCCATGGTGATGTCCTTTGAGTACATCCCACACAATACAATGATCTGAGTCGGTGACTGACCCATTCACTCCATTCTATAGCCCAAGCCACGCAGTAAGGAGCAAGTGATGGGAAGATACTGTGGGAGGGGGGGGGCAGTTTACAAAAAAAAATATCACACAATGGATGCACCCAGTGACACATATAGAGGAAAATATCACACAATGGATGCACCCAGTGACACATATCGAGGAAAATATCACACAATAGATGCATCCAGTGATACATATAGAGGAAAATATCACACAATGGATGCGCCCGGTGACACATATAGAGGAAAATATCACACAATGGATGCGCCCAGTGACACATATAGAGGAAAATATCACACAATGGATGCACCCAGTGACACATATAGAGGAAAAGATCACACAATGGATGCACCCAGTGACACATATAGAGGAAAATATCACACAATGGATGCACCCAGTGACACATATAGAGGAAAATATCACACAATGGATGCATCCAGTGACACATATAGAGGAAAATATCACACAATGGATGCACCCAGTGACACATATAGAGGAAAATATCACACAATGGATGCACCCAGTGACACATATAGAGGAAAATATCACACAATGGATACGCCCAGTGACACATATAGAGGAAAATATCACACAATGGATGCGCCCAGTGACACATATCGAGGAAAATATCACACAATAGATGCATCCAGTGATACATATAGAGGAAAATATCACACAATGGATGCGCCCGGTGACACATATAGAGGAAAATATCACACAATGGATGCGCCCGGTGACACATATAGAGGAAAATATCACACAATGGATGCACCCAGTGACACATATAGAGGAAAAGATCACACAATGGATGCACCCAGTGACACATATAGAGGAAAATATCACACAATGGATGCACCCAGTGACACATATAGAGGAAAATATCACACAATGGATGCATCCAGTGACACATATAGAGGAAAATATCACACAATGGATGCACCCAGTGACACATATAGAGGAAAATATCACACAATGGATGCACCCAGTGACACATATAGAGGAAAATATCACACAATGGATGCGCCCAGTGACACATATAGAGGAAAATATCACACAATGGATGCGCCCAGTGACACATATGGAGGAAAATATCACACAATGGATGGGTCATCAAATAAACACAATAAGGCCATTTCATTTTTTTGTGGTACTGGCCCTTTAATACCTTAAATATTTTGTCAGAGAAAACCAGCTGTGAGAATATTGAAAAACAAAAAAAGGCCAATCAGACGCTTCATTTCTGAGCACTTTCTTTCATTGCTACCATCTTTTTTTCATAAAACCTTCAGTCAAGGTACACTGTTGCATCTACATACAGGAGAAGCTAGAGGAGCAGCTATTATACAAACTGTCCTGTTGAGGTGGATAGAGCGGAGTCAATTCCAATTGAATTACAAAAGAAAAAAAAATCTGCATTCATTTCTGTCAACTGCTATCACGGAGATCTTTACTCAACATGCCTTAAATATTCTTTACTTCGTTACAATAACAGGATCATTCCAGTGAATAGTTTTAAAATTCTTCAGCCCAGAAAAGACTCGAGAACTTTCTAATTTCCTTCGATAATCAGAAAGTTGGGGAAGTTACAGTTGTCCTATTTCATAATAGAGATTGCTTGAAGCAGAGGGATGAAGGTCCGAGAATAGATACACAATAGAGGTGTGACCACATACTAATTAGTGTTGTACCGATCCGAAACGTAGGATCGGGATCAGAACCCGATCTCAGCATTTTTCTGGGATCAGGTTTTCAAGCTGATCCGATCCCCGAGTCTGAGACATGCCTAGGCAGCCTGCCTCCCAGCTGGAGTCCCACAGTCTCTGCAGTGTCTTCCAGAATCTGCCCTCAAGTCATGGAGGAGGCAGAGAAGACTCCACAGCGAGCCTCCAAGCTGGAATCTGGGTGCCTCTGCATTCACTCCCTGCCTGCTCCATGACACGTGAGCAGAAAGGGAAAACGCTGTGAGTGAATGACAAGTTCAAAGGTATTCCCTTTCTTAAGGGAGCCACTAGACCGATTGATGGATTGGGACATGGTACTGGCCAATCCTGATTTCCACACGACCCGGATCGCATAGGCAACCCAAACATGGCGATCGGGATATCCATAATTCTAATGAATAGGAAACCAACCACTACTTAGGACAATGATGGAAAAGAACCATTTGGGATGCAGTGGGCGACCTTGCCTTGGGTTCGCCATAGAAGGAGAACATCTACCAGATTACGGTAGAAGATGAGTAATTACTGCTGGGTTTAGGAATACGTTCAGCGAGTTGAAATTATGATGGAGTGCCTAAACATGTGGCTACTTTGGCCAAATGGATATCATTTTTTTGTACTCTCTAGAGTCTAGACCATGGATGTCAAACTCTGGCACTCTAGATGCGGATTTTGAGATGCCTACAATTTCCAGAATTCTTTTAATGTAGTACATGGACATGTAATCATGCGAGTTGTAGTTTAGAAACATTGGTGGAGTTTGACAGCCCTTCTCTAGACTTTGGTGGGATACAATTTCACTGTAATTCTTTTGATGTTGAGTAGTGACCTAATAGAATGCCTCTTGATCGGTCGCAGGCTTGGTCTTTCACCACTACTTAAAGTCAGGTGACATTGCCTCTTCCCTCTCCCTCTTGCATGTCGATTAACAGACCTATACATTATTCTAAAATTTTATCAGAATAGTTATTTTTTTGCGAAAGGATTTTACCAGGAAGGATACATTGAGTTTTCTCTCGTTTTCAAGTATGTCCTGGGTGGCGAGTATGTACCATTAGGCGTCTTGCCCAAGGACACTTACTGTGGAGGTGCTCTTGCCAGGATTTGAACCTGTGTCTCCAAAGACATAGCGCAGTGATGTTACCTCTATGTTGCTTTGTCTGTTTTATCCTTCTTCTCACCTCTAAAGCCTCAGGGTAAACCTTTTCCGACATGTAATAGGAAACACAAAAGCAAGCAAAATAATTGCGGGTGGATATAAAGGAAATGGAAGAGGGAGGTGACAATTGTGTTCTTGAAGCACAAGGACACAACCTTTGATTTATTAGTGGAAACCCAGAAAGTGCCTGGAGTAATTAGATTTATAACCATATCCAAGAGAGAATTAGAACTCTAGAGAATTCTACAAACTCAATATGCACTGATTAACCCCTTCAAATACGTTTTATTGGAAAAATAGTATCATAACACAGTTATTTCAGATATGATATGTGACGCTAGAAAAATCTAGGGTAAAATAGCAGTTTTGCATACAGTTTAATATTCCAAAATTGTTCAAATATTAAAATAATGCAACTTTGCTCATTTTTTATGTATTTTTTATCCTTTACAGAAATATTACTGGGATGAAACGTTCTAAACTCTAGATGGTGTCCCTAATCTTTCACAATGTTACACACGGTCTGCATTGCTAGCATACAGGCAGAATGACAATTAACAATGTCTGCTCCAACGCTGGCACAAGTGGAAAATTCCACCACTGACCTGATGTGACAAGAGTATTAAAAATATTGTATAAAACACCCCTTTGTGTGTGTATAAGGTGCATGTGAAACATAAATGAATTTCGTGTTTAGTCTTGGGTCCCATCCCCAATATATCTCATTATTATATGCAAGTATTCCAAAGTCCTAAAAAAATCCCAAATCCAAACACTTCTGGTCCCAAGATTTCACGCATCACTGTCTTGTCCAACGCAATTAAAAGGTAACATATTTGGAGGCAACACCTGCAACCCATCAATTCAACAAATTCCCCACAAGCATGAAGGATAACTATAGCAACGTAAAAAACATACAGCCTGTGCATGAAACACCCTTTAAGGAAGATCTTCCTTGGTCGTAACAGGGGGTGGGGTCTCTGTTGTGAGGAGAGGGTAGATGATTGATATTAGGTTACAGAGTTAAATGACAGAATGTAACACTAATCATACAGGGATCACTCTACATAAGACAAAACCAAAAAGCACATAGGGCAATAATGCAAATACATATGACTATAATGATCTCTGTTATAGAAAATGCTCACAGGATCACAAAACAGTCAAGGCACGTAGAACATAAATACTCAGCTGCCAAGGTATTGCTGGATATCGCTGATGGAGCCGGCCAGGACTGGAGTTGGGAACATAGGATAAAATACAGCATCAGGAAGTATGATACTAAAAATAATAAAGGGGCTGAATACTAAAATAAAATAAAATAAATAAGTAATAATAATTAATAAAATCGATAAAAATCAATAAACAATTTATTCCATAAAAACAATAGTGGACATAAGAATTCTGACGCGTTTCGTCACTCTGCCGTGACTTTCTCGAGAAAAATGTCCATCATGATAGTCATATGTATTTGCATTATTGCCCTATGTGTACTTCGGTTTTGTCTTACATGGCTGTATGTTGTGGATGAAGGTCAGAGGAGCCATTCTTCAGGGATTTTCTTTTTAAAATAAATAAATATATATGTATATCTATATATATGTATCTTTGCATTGGTCTCGGATATCCCTTACTATTTGAGGAAAACTGTCACTTCTCGACCCTGCCCCCTGGTGGTGGGAGCAGAGATTTGTCAGTTTGCTGGTTTTAATGCTCAGGCCCTGCAGACCATCCCTATTGGGCTGATGGTCTGTGGTAACATGACCTGCTCAGCCCTATATATAGGGCCAGTAGTACACTTGATCCTTGGATCAGGATAGACCTATTTCTATTGAGAACCTGCGCCTTTGATTATTGTTCTGTATTTCTGTGTATGACTCCTTGGCTTAGGTTCCCAGTTTATGCTCTAGTCTGTTCCCTAAATTCTGATTCTGCATTCTGATAACTCGTGTATGACCTGGCTTGGCTTCTTGGACCTCTCTTCTGTATGTACCTTATTACGTTTGTTCCACTCAGCAGGCATTTGGCCATGAAGCCATTTGGTGTTGAGTGTTACTCAGGGCTTTGTCTGATCTCCCTGGCTGGGAGTGCTAGTATCAGCAGTCTTTATTGTTGTGTTTTTCAAGTACCGAGTTCTGCCCTGCAGGCTGCTGAATACATTCTAGTCTAATTTTTGAGAATTACTGTGTGTGAGTTCTCATTCTGTCTACCCTTGCCCTGAAACTGTATTTAGATGAGAAATCATACCCAGGGCAGGTCTTCCTCGTGTGTCTGTGTTCTGTACTATCTTTCTTGTTTTCGAGTTCTGCAAGTGTGTGCTGGATTCTGCTCTAAGCAGCAAACCATATACCTGCCCTGAAGGCTTCAAACTACACAGCCTAAAGGCTCCCCATCACCCTATAGGGGGCGTATCGTTACAAAAAACAGAATGCTCAGTAAACACAAGCCATTTGAGTATTCCTCTATTAATCAGGTATAAAAATGAATACATGTCATTATTTGAATTCTTTCTTAAAGATTTAATGAGAATCGTAACGCAGCTGGTAGGATAAAATGTCCCTTTAGAAAAAAAAAAAGTAAATTTTCCCAATTTTAGGCCACAATATCTGAATTTGGAAATTAAAAAAATCCAACTACTGTATTTTTTCAGCTTGTCTTGAATTAAAATTGCCTGCTTTTCCAAACCGATTCACCGCTTAGCGAATAACCCCTGTGCGTGTTTTCTCTTCGCACGAAGGAGACGGCAAACTAGTGGAACCGATCGGGGTTTTATCTGCCAAAATCAATGTTTCCACGAACCAGTGGAGCAAATCATGATTTAATATTTTTATTCTTGCATCAATTACAAAAAATAATTAAATTATTTAAACTTTTGTTGCTCCGCCACGGGAGTTAAGAGCCTTTAAAAACAGCGTAACGTCGCGTTTTACCTTGGAGGGAAAATAAAAAATGCTCAGGGTCCCCCGCCGTCCCCGAAAATTATTTTAATAACAATATTAAGAAGAAACAATTAAACAAGCGTCGTACGGGGATGTTGATAATTGTTGCTCCAAAAAAAGCGAAAGCGAGGTACTCCAAACATCCTCCGTTTAGTGCTGGATTTATGCAAATGAGGGATTAATTTATGTAGATTGAAATGACATTTTCCCCATACTGTTTAGCTCCAATGTTCCTGTTCCTGAATGATCAGATTATAACTATGAATAGCAGGAATGTTCACTCTTTTTTTTTTTTATTTAAAGCTCGCCGAGTAAATCTGTCTTGCCTTGTCTGTCTGCGCAATTAAATTATCAAATCCCAAGGCTGGGATACTGTATCAAGCTATTAAAGTGACTTGAATCGCAGCTAACTAATAGGATTACGCATAATTTAGATTTAATTTTTACTCCAGGTCTAATCTGCCAAAAGCAGAGATATATGACAAAGCGAAAAGAAAAATGCGATTAGTACCACCTGGAAATGCCTTCTGTGACCGTGACCTTTAAACCCATGTGATCAAACTGTACTGAACTGTCTAATGTCCCCGAAAACGGAAGTGTGCTTTGGGGGCTCATTTTATACAATAATAGTAATAGTTTTCTCTTTATATTGTGATATAGCCACTGGACGCAGGCATCAGTGCTTCTGCTTTTCCTTATTGTGCAGGCATGACATTTGCAGGGTGCAGCATAAACAAATATAAAACAAACACCTACTCCTTTATGCGGAGGTTAACTAAACATTCAGAATCCGTCTCTGAAGTATTAGGCGGCTAAGCCGCTTACCAAATCAGTGAAAACTAAAATCAAATACACTTTCCTACTGTGTCCAGGGTTTCGCTTCCTTCTCCTCTGAGAGGGAACCACATCTCCTATAAAGGGCAGAGCAGTCCTAATTAGGCATCAGATGTGGGTTAACCCTATAGGGGAAAAAGGGAGTCCTCCATCCGCCTGCTGATAAACCTGTGGTCCACCACACTGCCCTTAATCACACTGTCTCGATATATTCTGCAGTACTGTAAAAGATATGTGAACAAGGGGGTGATACACTGGAGACCCCCAGGGAACTTGCAATATATAAGGTATATATCACGACGTAGGCATTTATATCATTGGAGGTCTTGCTGGTGGGGTGTTCTGACTGAGATCCGAGTTTGCTTTCCAAGGTAGTAGAGCCAAGACATGTTGGAGAGGTCGAACCTGCTCCTCCTTGGTTGTAGAGGAGAAACTTGCTGGTCAAATACCATGCAGCCAACATTGGGTGATAGGCAAACATGTATCATTAAACGTCTTCCCAAAGGACAATTGCTGGTGGGGTGTTCTGACTAGCATCCATTCCTGCTTTCCAAGATAGTAGAGCAAAGACATGGTGGCGAGGTTGATCTTGCTTCTCGATGGCTGTAGAGGAGAAACATTCTGGTCAGGTGCTACGGAGCCGACATTGGGTGGTAGCCATGCATGTATCGTTAAGTGTCTTGCTCAAGGACACTTACTGGATAGGTTCTCTTACTGGGATTTAAACCTGTATCTTCATGGTTGTAGAGCAGCGTATGTTCTACTATTCTACCCACACAACATAGGTTGAGTATCTGTAATGTTTTGCTTAGACTTAGGTCCCATCCCAGAGATATCTCATTATAATATGTACTTATCCAAAATCCGAGAGAAATCTCAAATCGCAAAGATGTCTGGTCTCAAGCATTTCAGATAAGGGATTAGTGACCTGGTCTGACGCATTCTGATTACATTATAAAATAAAATTAATAACATGAGTTATATGGCATCAGAATACTTTGTCAATATGACGTTTCTAAGAGGAAACTGGAAACAGTCGGAGAATTTTTACGAGTAATGCATATTTGATGCCAAAATAATTCAGTTTAATAGGTTGTCTATTTCTGATAGGTCTACGACACATCAATATTTTGACATAAAATCTGCGATTCCCTTGCGATTCTCCACTGATCCCAACCGTAAATAGCTTTAATTACTATTTAGAAAAATCAGGTCTTTATGTAATTAAATCAATGCGTGTCGAGACTGGAAATCATCCTTTATGCCTTAGCCTTTCCAGGATTGCACGTTTCACAACCTGTATCCACTGAGCAGGATCGGCGCTTTGGGAATGGTTCCGGTTGAACTCTGCCATTCATTGACTAACAGGCAGAAAATACATCCTTTTCCCTTTTCCCGCTGGGCACAGCACTGATTAATAGTACGGTAATTATACCGCCAGCTTCAGCTTTTGTTCGCCGCCATTGAGCAACAGGGTTTCTCTTACAACAACCTAGACTTCAGTATTTATATTTTCGATACGTGATAAGTGAGACGGAAGACGGCCCATGAGGACTGCATTATTTTATGACAATTCACAGTCATACACGGTAGAGGTAGCGCTTCAAAAAACCCAAAGATGAGGAGAGTTGGAAGAATGTGACTTATGTATAGTCCAAAGCCTATATGGATGAGGTTTCCAATCAACATAGGCAAAAGTTCTCAATATGGTCAGTTGATAGAAATCGCCAACCTTGATAGTTTCAATGCGCTCTTCCGGGGTAGTCAACCTCAAAACGGAAACATAGGAGTAGCAAATAGTGTAGTACCATATGAAAAATACATACAAAAGGTGAAACAATAGGAATCATACTCACACTCTGTGAGAGCTGCCAGCTCTCATTTGCAAGCTGATCAGATGTTATGGGTCATCTGCTTACCCCAGGGCAGTCCGCAGTAGGTATTTCCAAGTATCGCCAGATCTCCGTTAGTAACCTTCAGTAATCAGAGTCATACGACCAATGGTAAAAAAATGGCAGTTTTAATGGCAGATAAAAAGGGAGAAAAGCAAAACGCGTTTCACCTATACTAGGCTTCATCAGTGGCAAAAATAAATTCATAAATACATTTCTAAAACAGCGCTCAAGCGGCAGCAGCTGGGAGATGGCGCAACGGCCTGCCCACCTCTGGTCCGGCGGCGCGGCAACCCGCCCACTTCCGGTCTGGGTTGGCCGCATCCTTTCAAGGGAGGATTTAGAGTTCAAAGTCACTGAGGTGTATATTTACGCTTGCGTTTCACCCCGACATGCAACTAATCAACATTCTCGACTTTCTGTATCGCTAGTGAGGTGGATACCTGTCTAGTCTTTAGATTTGGCATCATATTTATTGCCACCCCTTCCCTCCCAATCTCATACCCTTCACTCCCCATGCCTTTGCCCACTGTGGAATTCCAACAGTACCCTCCCCATTAAGAAAAATTAGTCCTACCATTCCAATATTCTTAATTGTTTAGCTGTTATTAGTTCCATATTTGTTACTTTCATGTTATACCATTTCCACATACCGTATTTTGTCTTCGAATGGTGGCCACCTGTGTGTACCCCTCTTGGTTTAATGTTTTACACTTTGAATCCACTGGATTTTGCTTCCCCGTCGAAGCGCTACAACGGACGAACGACGGGTCTACATGGAGCTGTGTGCACAGGAAGTTGGTCACAAAGGCGTTCACCTGGACGTTCTTCCTGCACTCCTGTACGTCCATGTGGTCTCAGCCTTATTTTTCATTTTATAGGAACAGCCCACGAGGAACACGAATTCAAACACTTATCCATGTGAGACAATGAGTCACATTGGCACCCCCTTAGGGTGTATGTAACCCAAATGGCAGTTTGCGTTTTCTATTGTTTGTATGCATATGTACTTTGCAGTCAGCAAAGTGAAGCACAGCAAAGCATCGGCCAGACCTACTTAGACTAAAAGCTATAGGCCGAAAGATAAATAAAACATAATGTTCATATTCTTAAAAGCTTTGAGGGCAAAAAATTGATTTGCTGGCACTTCTAAATTACTGAATGTGTCCTGTGTGTACATGCAATTCCCAAGTCTACTGAATGATACATTTTTCAGCAGGGATCTACCCTCTAACCAGTTGACAGACCACATGCAAGTTGACAGTCGACTCTGTAAAATACAGACTAAAACAGATGAACTGAAAAGAAAAATAAAGTCTTTCATTACATTTTCAAAATTTATCCATTTTCGACCCATATTTGAATGTCAGTTTTCAAGACACCGCAAAGCTAGTATAGGCTTTTGATTTGACAGGGTCGTCGGTGGAGTATGGGCAGGTGCAGGTCATCTCTGAGGGGTGTGAGGAATAAGAGTGGATCAAAGCAGGCTGAAGGCCCTTGGACGGTCAAGAAGATTGCATAATCACTCCATTGTCCTCTATGGCCATAGCACAACTCAAAAACATTTTCCTTGTCAGCCCCTTTCTGAAAGCAAGATACCGTGAATGCGATGGTTCATGTGCTTATTATTTCACAGCTTGGTTACTGCAGCTCACTCCTTATTGGCCTCCCCAATGCGCGCATTGCCCCTTTGCAATCGGTAATGAATTCAGGTTATTTATCTCACCTGACGCTCCTCGCGTACCTCCCCCCTCTGCCGGCCAATAACTTGACCCCTCCTTACATAGAAACATAGAAAAATGTCGGCAGATCAGAACCTTTCGGCCCATCTAGTCTGCCCAATTACATGGATACTTTACCTGGATTTATCTTTTGTTTAGGATAGCCTTATGCCTATCCCATGCCTGCTTAAATTCAATTACTGTTTTGGCTTCTACCACTTCTACTGGAAGGCTGTTCCATGTATCCACCACCCTCTCAGTAAAATAATGCTTCCTGATGTTACTTTTAAACCTTTGCCCCTCTAATCTAAGACTATGTCCTCTTGTTTTGCTACTTTGTTTCCTTTTAAATATACTCCCTTCCTCTACCTTGTGGATTCCCTTTACGTATTTAAATGTTTCTATCATATCTCCTCTGTCTCGTCTTTTTTCCAAGCTGTACATGTTAAGATCATTAAGCCTTTCCTGGTAACTTTTCTCCTTCAAGCCGTACACCATTTTAGTAGCCCTTCTCTGAACTCTCTCTAAGATGTCTATATCCTTCTGGAGATACGGTCTCCAGTACTGCACACAGTACTCCAAGTGAGGTCTCACCAGTGCTCTGTACAGTGGCATGAGCACTTCCCTTTTCCTACTGCTAATACCTCTCCCTACACAACCAAGCATTCTGCCAGCATTTCCTGCTGCTCTATTACATTGACTACTTACCCTTAGATCCTCTGAAATAATAACCCCTAAATCCCAACCCTCAGATGTTGAGGTTAGGACTGTATCAAATATTCTATATTCAGCCCTTGGGTTTTTACGTCCCAGGTGCATTATCTTGCACTTATCCACATTAAAATGCCTTTGTTACTCCGCCAGCACATCCTGTCTAGACAACTCCGGTCACGGGTGTCCTCTACCTGTCCTCTGTCTACACCAGTGCAGACAACTCTCGCCTCCAAGACTTCTCAAGGGCAACTCTGGTCCTGTGGAATGACTTGCTTCACCCTATCAAACTCTCCCCTAATCTTCAGGCTTTCAAGAAATCCCTCAAAAGCCATTGCTTCAGATTAACGTGCCACATTACTGATGCCAGCCTACCCCTCTCCTCACCTACTCACACATCATGATTGAGGCCACTTCCATGACCCCCACCATTTTGGAACCACTGGCGCTAGTGATCCTGAAAGCCAATAAAACTCCTCTTTTCTTCCTCCATTATAATCTCTATAGATTGTAAACTCCTATGAGCAGGGCCCTCTACACCTCTTGTCTCTATCCCATTTTTGTTTATTTGTGCCTTGTTCCCTGTGACAGGATGTCACCGTGCATGCAAGGCACAGCCGTCACTGCGCATGCATGGTGAGGTCATCACTGTGCATATGTGGTGGTCAAGCGCCCATTGCCTCTAGGCTTGTGCACCGATTTTTTCTTTCGGTTCGATTCGGTTCGTTCGGATTTCGTCAATTTTCGCTTCGGCCGATTTCCGTTTCGGTTCGGTTCATTTCGGTTCGTTTTTCGTATCGACTTTTTTTTGTGATTTCGGAAATTTTTGTGTTTTTCGGAACATCTGTTCTCCTCGTTTCAAAGTGTCTATTCGTTTTGACGTAAACTAATGGTTTTTCGGATACGATAATTATACGATCCGATAATTCTGCCGATACGATAATTCTGCCATTGAGATTTCTCATGTTTTACATGAAGGATACATTGAGATTTCTCATGTTTTACAAGAAGGATACATTGAGATTTCTCATGTTTTACAAGAAGGATACATTGAAATTTCTCTGGTTTCCCGGGAAGGATACATTGAGATTTCTCATGTTTTACAAGAAGGATACATTGAGATTTCTCATTTTCTACAAGAAGGATACATTGAGATTTCTCATGTTTTACAGGAAGGATACATTGAGATTTCTCATTTTTTACAAGAAGGATACATTGAGATTTCTCATGGTTTACAAGAAGGCTACATTGAGATTTCGCATGTTTTCCAGGAAGGATACATTGAGATTTCTCATGTTTTACAAGAAGGATACATTGAGATTTCTCTGGATTTCCAGGAAGGAAACATTGAGATGGGAATGATACAAAATTTAATTACAGAATCAGCGATATAAATACGATGTCCGAAATTACTGAAATGGAACCGAAATCAGGAATGGAACGAAAATGAATTTCGATTTTACACATTTCTAGTCCATTCGAAAATTCCGAAAAGTTTTCGTTTCGGCTCGAAAATTTGTTTGGATCTGCCGTTTTCGGATCCGAAAATTTTCGGAAAATCGGCTGAATCCGAATGCACGAATCGGGAAATTTCGTGAAAATTCCGAAACCCGAAACGCACATCCCTAATTGCCTCCACTCTTGACATGCCGCTCCTCCTGGTTCCCCCATCAGTACACTACCGACTGCCAAACTACACCATGATTCATGATGCCAAAACGGGTAAAATGGTTTAACCCAGCTATTCTCTACTAATCTCCCCAAAGACAATTAAAGCACAAATATTCTGTGTGATAATTTAATATACAATGCGACCCTAGATGGTAAGCTCCTGTGACTGGGGCCTCACAGTCCTAATGTGTACTCTGTAGGGATGTGCGTTTCGGGTTTCGGAATTTCGGAATTTTCACGAAATTTCCCGATTCGTGTCTTCGGATTCGGCCGAATTTCCGAATCGGATCGGACCCGAAACCGATAGATCCGAAAAGTTTTCCGAGCCGAAACGAAAAATTTTCGGATTTTTCGAATGGACTTGAAATGTGTCAAATTGAAATTTATTTTTGCTCTATTCATGATTTCGGTTCCATTCGTGATTTCGGTTCCATTTCGGTAATTCTGGACATCGTATATTTAACTATTATCGGTTATATCGCTGATTCTGTAAATTTTGTATTTGTAAATGCGTATCACTTGTTTCTTGTGGCATTCGGGTCAGTTTGGCGTTTTTTAAATCGTTTTGTTCATTTTTTTTGTTCCTTGGCTTTCATACCATTTTAATATGATTAAATAAAGTTGTGAAATGTATATTCAATTATTCATAAGAAAAAAAGGATCTTTATTTAATAAAAAAAAACACGATAGAATCGCCAGAATTATCGTAGACACTTTGAAACGAGGAGAACAGACGTTCCGAAAAAACGAAAATTTCCGAAATTTCCGAAAAGTAGATACAAAAAACGAGCAAAGTGACCCGAAAACACGAAAAATTGTCGATATTCCGAAAAAAAATGTACACGAAAAACGAGCCGAATCGAAACAGAAATCGGTCGAAACGAGCCGAATCGAAAATTTTAAACATCCGAACAAATCGAACCGAATCGAACCGAAAAAAAAAATCGGTGCACAAGCCTAGTACTCGTGGTATTTCTTACCTTTTTTTTGCCTCTTCATTACATTGGAAATTGCTGCAAAAAATATTGAATGTCTATAAATGACGATAATAATGATAATTGTGAAAATCTATGACTTAGACCCTCAGGATATTATTAACTAAAGCAGAAAATTAGGTCAATTAGAAAAGAGAACTGCAGATTTTTACAGGAAAAAGAAAACATTCTATTCTTTTATTTTATTTTCTTTTTGCAAAAGAATGTTTCACATTTCCAGGTAATATAGAATGACTGACAGGCCGTCCGCCAGTTTATAGATGTTCATATGTTTGAGGGGTTTATGTATATTTTATGGGGGGTTTTGTTGGAAATTTGAATTTATCTGCTCACCAACTTTAATTTTAACCCATTACTTGCCAAAATTGGCCTTGAATCGGAGGGATAATTAAATTTTATTTTGCTTTTTAATTCCATGTCGCAGATCAGCAATGAAATAGAAACTTTCTGCCTTATTTATATGTTTATTTATTTTTTATTATTATCATTTCGATTTGGTTTTAAATAAAATAGGTAAAATACAACAATTACCAAAAAAAAATAAAAAATATCGATAAATAAAAATGCGGGAAAAAAAACATTTTGTACGGAATGTTTACATAAACTGTATTTCTCTCTTCCATTTCTGTAATATATACGAAAATCCTCTGTAAATTCTAAATTTACCATCTAGCCCTCTCCCCGTTTCAATTCATGTATCTAAAATTTTCCCATCTAAGGCTGGGGTCAGACCAGCGCACTTTTAGGCTAGGGTCAAACGAAAGTATTTTTCCCCGCGAACGTAAAAAAGTGCGTCCGAACGCATTGATGTATTTTTTCACGGAATAGGCGAAAACGGTCATACGATGCGCATTTTCGTGCGTGATGTTTTACGAATCCAAACCAGGAAACTTTTTGCGTCTGGACGTTATGTTGGCCGGACATGAGCAGGGTCTGACGTCTCCAAATCACGCACACACGCCGCTAGCGGACGCAGCGCACTCTGTACGTCAGTACTAGCGGTTCTGCGTTCTCGAAAAAATGCGTTCATTTTCCACTTGCGTTGCGCGGCCGGACTTTCGTGCGACCGTACTTCGTATATTGGCCGTCATTGCCCGTCATTTGCTGCTAGTGCGGCCGTGATTAAGTGCGCCAGAACGCACGTTAAAAATGCGCTGGTCTGACCCCAGCCTTAACGTGCGTTCTGGCGCACATAATTACGGCCGCACTAGCAGCAGATGACGGGCAATGACGGCCAATATACGATGTACGGCCGCACAAAAGTCCGGCCGTGCAACGCAAGTGGAATTTGAACGCATTTTTCTGAGAACGCTGAACCGCTAGTACTGACGTACTGAGTGCGCAGCTGCGGCATAGCGGCGTGTTTGCGTGATTAGGAGATGTCAGACGCTGCTAATGTCCAGCCTACATAACGTCCAGACGCAAAAAGAGTTTTATTGACGATCCGTACAAAATCACGCCCGAAAATGCACGCCGTCTGACCGTTTTCTGCGCATTCCGTGAAAAAATACGTCAATGCGTTCGGATGCACTTTTTCACGTTCGCGGGGAAAAATGCTTTCTTCTGACCCTAGCCTTATATGTGGGCGAGAAATAAGCCCTGCTTTGCTTTCTAAGTACCAGGCTTCCCATCACTTGTGTCCGTTTACCGAGGGTACGGAAATGTCATTTTGTGGCGCCAAAACACGAGACACATGAGATGTCGTGGTACGTTTTAAAAACCGCTGATTGCTGGAGTATGTGGGATGTGGTTTTTAAAAAGAGGACAGAAGATTGCGATCTTAATGCGGAGAAAAAGAGACTCGGAAGCTTTCACGGCGATTAGCAGAGATTTATCGTTTGGGTATTGCTGTAGGGAAAATCTAATGTTTGCTAGAATTATCTAAAGTGTATCGAGGAACCGACACTGAGAGAAAACTATTTTCTTTTTTTATTCCCCTAGAATGAATCTTCTTTAAAGGTACAGAGACGTCTCAGTGTCCCTTCCTGGCCTTCCAACAAGAATTCTTACCTTGGACCTGCCGTAGACGGATCGATCAACGTGGGCTATAAAATTGCCATCTTAGGCTAGGGTCAGACGAACGCAGTTTTAACGTGCGTTTAGCCGCACGAAATCACGGCCGTGCTAGCAGCAAATGACGTCCAATGCCGGGGAACATACGACGAACGGCCGCACGAAAGTTCGTCCGTGCAACGCAAGTGGCAAACGAACGCATTTTTTCGAGAACGTCAAACCGCTACTACTGACGTACAGAGTGCGCTGCGTCCGCATAGCGGCGTGTTTGCGTGATTGGGAGACGTCAGACGCTGCTAATGTCCGGCCAACATAACGTCCAGACGCAAAAGTGTTTTATTGATGATCCGTACAAAATCACGGACGAAAATGCGCATCGTATGACCGCTATCGCGTATTCCGTGACAAAATACGTCCATTCGTTCTAACGCACTTTTTCACGGACAACGCGAAAAATGCGTTCGTCTGACCCTAGCCTAACCTTTGCCTCCGCCAAGCCGCCAGCTAATATACAGTATGGGCTCTATTACATTCGTCGCGCAAAATTTTGCGCGTGCGCAAAAACGCCTTAACGCGAGGGGAAAAAAAACCTTCGCGCTAAACGTCTTATTACAAAGTTCGCGCACAAAATGCGCGTTAACGTCTAACGCGAGTGACCCTGCGCGAACCCTGCGCGAACCCTGCGCGAGCAAAAGTTCGTGCGCGCATCCCATACTTAACATTGTGAGCGCAAATGCGTTCGTGAGCTGGTACGCGGATGGTATTACAATCGATGCGCAAATTTTAACAAACGACGTTTGCGCGCATAATTTTAACGTCTTTGAAAAGCTGGTAGTAACGGCAAATCTGAACGTCCTGGCCGAAACCAAATACACCAGAACGAAAAATAAAATACAGCAAAGTATAGTTACACATTCTACACATACCCAAACAATAAAATGGAGAGGTTGTGCGTGTTTTTATTATTGATGCAGCATGTATACTCAGATTGATTTTGACAGGCGCAAAAACTGAACGGGAGACGATTGTGGTTCTTAATTCAGATTGGCTGAATCGCGTGAAAAAACAGTCCGCCCACCGATTTCTGCGCGCAACGTTAACGAGCGTGAAAATATTTTATATTTTTACGCGCAATATTTTCAGACAGATGAAAAAATGCGCTCGGATCGTAATACCAGCATTAATTTACGCGCGTTAACGTTTAACGCTGCGCAAAAAAAATTGCGCCGCGCGAGCTTTTGTGCACAAGGAATGTAATAGAGCCCTATATATTTTTCTATAAAAGCCCTAAGTAAAATGTTGTGCAATCGACGACTGTCAATCAATTTCTCGGGGCAGAGGGTTGAGCTACAGGCTGTGTTGGCGTTCCGAGGTTTGAGTGACAGGAGGAAGAATGAGCTATCCATCAGGTTGTCTTCTTATTCTTTCGCATCGGGTGTGAACATTGGCCAGTTAGCAAATACGGAGGTGGACATGTAGACCACATGTGAAAAAATGAAGGGGTAGGACTGCACAAGAAGAGGATGCATGCAAGGCACTGCAAGTTGTGTACAGGTAGGGTAGGGCAGGGCATTCTTGATCATCTTATTTTTTTATTATTTTATCGTATTGTTTAAAAAAAAATGTAAATTGATATGTGTCAGGGAAATGTCCGAGTGGTGGTGTATGGGCAGAATGGAGCTTAGCAGGTTATATGTTGGTACACGGGTGCCTAAGTGGAGGAACAGAGGGAACATAGGAAGAGGATGGTCAAATGAGAGCATTTTCGGCCTAGCATGGGCCTGAAGCCTTGCGCTTCTCTTGGCTCCTTTGGTGGCCTGAAGAAGCATAATAGACGGTAGACATGTGCATTCGTTTTAGTACTAAAACTATTTAGTCCAAATTTTGGGATAATTTAGTTTTCGTATGACTCAAGAGAAACGAAACTGCTCAGTACAAAAAACGAAAGAAACTAAAATAAAATGCACTACATTTTAGTGTCAGTCCTTTTTGTGATATTACATTGCTGAGTGAAGGAGACCAGCAATGAAGAGCGCAACATCCGAAGTTCTGCACCCTCCACATGCCAAAATGCAGTAGGATGTTCTATACAGAGAGGCGCATTAATTAATGCAGGAGGATGTTCTATACATTATACAGAGAGGGGTATTAATGCAGGAGGATGTTCTATACATTATACAGAGAGGGGTATTAATTAATGCAGGAGGATGTTTTATACATTATACAGAGAAAGGTATAAATTGAGGAGAATGTTCTATACAGAGAGGGACATTAATTAATGCAGGAGGATGTTCTATATATTATCTATATATTATACAGAGAGGGGTATTAATTAATGCAGGTGGATGTTGTATACATTATACAGAGAGGGGTATTAATTAATGCAGGAGGATGTTCAAAACATTATACAGAGAGGATCCTTTTGTTCTCAGCCCTTTAAATCCAGTGGCTGTGAGCGCGGAGATCGGCTGCTTGTTACATTATCTCTCAGTACAATGTATCAGGCTCAGCTGTTACAGTAACTGACTAACAGCGCTCAGATTTTCAGTAAAACAAGGAAATAATATTGTTCTAATATCTTATATATAAAAATATTATTTACTAGTTTTACTGAAACTCTGAGCGCTGTGATGAGCAGCAGTCATTTACTGTAACAGCTTTGCCTAACACGGGGCAGTATTACAATGTTGGTGCTAACTTAACCAGAGCTGTTGTAAACTGAAAACCTCCATAGGCTATAATGGCTCTGGGAAGTTTACAACAGCTCTGGTTAAGTTAGCACCAACTATGTAATATGGCCCACATTGTGCTGAGAGTGAGAGATACTGTAACAAGCAGCGATCTCAGCCCTCCGAGGAGCCACTACAATAGTAATTGTATCCATTGGTTTTCGGATGAATGAAATTAGTTTTCATACTAAATAACTGAAAACGAATTTCTTTAGCAACTAAATAAATTGCATTTTAGGACTAATCCATTAGTTCAAAACGAAATTTTGTGCTGTGCACATGTCTAATAGACGGTACTGGCTCACTGTAAGCCTTGGCGATTCAGAATTCGGTAGGGATGTGCGTTTCGTTTCGTATCGATTAGTTTTTCTCACGAAACAGGCCGAATCGGTGCTTCGTATTCGTCCGATGTTCCAAACCGGATCAGCAACAAAATACACACCATCCGAAATATTTCCCGATACGAAATCAAAAAATTTAGTTTTTTCATATGGACATGAAATTTGTAAAATCACAACGTATTTTCGTATCATTTCAAGTCCGTTTCGGTTCCGTTGCTGATTTCGTATCGTCAGTCACTTTTTTCACTTGTTCCAGTGCTTTCGTTCTGCATCAATAATATATTTATTTTAAATATTTAATTAGCTTTTCCCTAAATTCCCAGACTAAATGAAGTTGCGCAATGCATATTCATAAGAAAAAACAGGATCTTTCATAAAAAACAATACGTCCGAAGGAACGAAACGGCAGGATTACCGTATCGACCGAAATATCATACGTCTAAAGTCAAAACGAAAATCCGAGGATGGACCCTTTGAAACGAAGAGAACAGACGATCCGAAAGACTGAAATTACCCGATTTCACGAAACAAAAAATCGATACAAAACACTGAGACGAAACGAGCCAAAACGAAAATGGGCCGAAACGATCTGAAACGAAACTTTTGAAAAACCAAACGTGCCGAACCGAAACAAAATGAAAAAAAAATGCTTGCACGTCTCTAGAATTCGGATGCATTTGGTCTGAACCGAATCACACAGTTCTCGTCAATTTGCACCAAATCACTCTTTTGTAACTTTACTGATGAACTAAAACACCATGAGACCTGAGCAGAAATTCACCATGGGGCTGGCCACTAGCATCAATGACCCTTCTTGGTGTTCTCATAGACCCATTTTCATACATTACTTTGTGGCCAAGATCTTGTATTGATGATGGGAGAGTCAAACGGTGCGTAAAGTCTTCTCCAGCACATTATCCCAAAGATTCTCAATGGAGTTAAGGTCTGGACTGTGCGGTGGCCAATCCATGTGTGAAAATGATGCCTCATGCTCCCTGAACCACTCTTGCACAATTTGAGCCCGATGAATCCTGGCACTGCCATCTTGGAATATGCCAGCTGTGCCATCAGGGGAGAAAAACCCATTGATGGAAAAACCTGCTCATTCAGTATTTTCGGGCAGCATCTACACCGACCAACTGAAGAAGCCCCAGATCAATACCTATTTGCTTAGTTAAATCCAGATGGTGTCTTGTTTTTGGCCAGACAGTGTATTCTACGCATAATTTTCTCACTTCAAACTTTCGTAAATCTCACAGCGATACACATTCCCCCAAACTTTTTTGCCGTGGGGTGTCCAGATTTCCTGTCACATCTAACATGAAAAGACGTCATCCTCAGCCCGGGTGCAAAGAGGAGACACAGCAGAGTCCTGTATTCCTGTGACTCAGTGACAATCGAAATGTGCAAGGGCGATAATTAGATTCCTCGTTTTGGGAATGAATTTGCATCCGTAAAGAGGCAGCCGCTATAGGGCAACAAAGGCACATGTTTGACTGCTTGAACTCATTTAAATGGGTCTGTTAGATAAAAAACACTTTGTGTTTACTCGGATTAGTCACTAAGCAGCGAATTGGTGGAAGATCGTGAGGGAATTGCAAATTTGTTTTGCAAAATAGTCAAGCTGGAGGAATGCTGGAGTTGTAAAGGATTGAAATGTAGCCATTAATCTGTTTTTTCCTAATCGCTTTTCTCATCTCACACTTTTTTGTTGTTGCCATGTTTGGTGGGAAGACGATCAAAGAGTCAACACCAACTATAATTATGTAAACCGTAAGCCAGGGGTCAGCAACCTTGGCCCTCCAGATGCATTGGAACTACACCACTCATGATGCTCACCTATATTTTCGATTGTCTCGGTCTCATGAGAAATGTAGTTCCGTAACATCTGGAGAGCCATGATTGCCAACCTCTTTAGTACCATGTCGGTAAAACGTTGTTATCTGTTCACCCAGCCATTTTCATGTTGAACAGGGCCGGATTGGAGCTACAAACATCCCAGGCATAGTATGAGGGTGGAATTGGGACAAGTGTGAATTTGCCCTGGGCTGCCTGGACGACTCCCGAGCCCAAAAGGGCTGCCTGGACTCCCAAGCAGCCAAGCCATGGGCAAGGTTTATCAGCCAGCCCTCAGCCATTACAGCCCACTGAGCATTTGTCAGTCGAGGCCTGCTCATAGACAAGTGGGCTGGTGTTCTCATAGCTGGCGGGAGTGTAACTGGTGGAGAACAACAATTTCTGAGTGAAATACCATCTCCTGCGTGGAAGTATAGGCTTCTTTGGAATAGCCTGCGCTTCCACGTAGTGGTTACAATTTACGTTTCCCATATTAAGTATAGGAGATGTTATTTTACAGTAACCTTGCGAAGGGAAACGCTGCATCCGAGCCGCAAGTTCAGTTTATGGCAGGAATGGAATGGCGTTTCCTGTCGTTAGGGCCCAACATCTCCTGTAGTTAGCTTATCACCGGGGTGAGCTAACCCTAGAGTCAGCATGCTTTTGCGTTAGAGCCAGGATAAATTCAGTCTAGCGCCTTGGCAACAGATCGTTTGCCTCTCGCTACAAGTGGAGAAAACCACTTGGCGCACGGTAATTTGCAATTCGTAGCCCGAGCTTACTGTACTTACCGCGTCCTATTCTTAAAATGGGGAGCGCTAGAGATCACTTGCACTATTGTATTCAACAGATTGTTTGGTCCCTTGCGCTAATTTCTACACGGACGCTAATCGCAAAAAAATTACCTACTGCTCAACCCTGGTGTTAACTGACGGAAAGGAAGAAAAAAAAGGGGAAAAAAACCAACTAAAAAGGTCCTTGCACCAAATTAACAGGCAATTAACAGGCAATTGAAAGGAATGCAGCACAGTTGTTCTCTTGGCCCCATACACCATAGTAATGGATCTGGTCAGCAATGTCGCTGCTGTTGCAGTCGGCTATATTATAAATGTATCCTTTATTGACATGTATGCTAAATCTAACATATTGCCTAATTCTAAACATTTTATGCTGGGGGTTATTCATAGTATGTAAGTGGTTGAGTATTATTGTTAGGGCCACGTTTAATGGGACACATGGATAAGTCTTACCCTGATACATGTATTATTTATATGCTGCAGCAGGGGAGTTATTGTCGCTCACCTGGCCTTCCTTTTGGATCTATTAAATGCAGTGTAATGATTCTACATGCTGTTGAGTGTCATTTATCATGCAATGCCTATCAGCCTTAATTAATATATGCGTGCATAGAAACATGGATGATACGGCCACCATGGAGGATTTTAATAATGCCGGGTGGGAGGGCTCTTCGCTGGATGTGTTCATACTTATAAAAGCTTGTGAGGGCAGAGGATAGGTATGGCCCAGCACCCTGCACTGAAAAAAAAAAAACACTTCTATCCTGTACACAACCGCATTAACGCTGGGTCTTAGCCCGAGTCTTAGCCTTTTCCTAGCTCGCGCTAATGAATCTTGTACACTGACAAACGCAAACAAGGTGATCTGTTGGTGGTTCGTCCGACGCTACATTTTAGCGGCTCGCGCTAGATTTTTCATGTAGCGTTGGCATTTAAGCTCACACCAGGTGACAGCGCCCGTTATGTTTAACGTTATGTGTAACATTTACTGTAGTTAGCTTATTGACAAGTATAGAATATAGCCCTTAGTTTCCAGTTTGCATATATGTTGTCTTCACACGGGTCTGTCTCTTTTAGAAACAAAGTTCCTTTTATAAAATATTATTTACTTTTTTTCTTTCTTCTTATAGCTACAATGAAGATAAGGAAAGACAAATAAAGGTGTTGCAAAGACCTGCCATGCTCATATCACGAAAATATTTTCCATTTGTGTCTGTGGGTCATTGTCTGTGAAATTTTGAAGAGTTTAATGGCGAAGAAAAAAAATAAAAAGTCGTCTGACGTTAGTTTGGATGATACATTAGAGTATTTTTCACGGTGACCCCAGAGTGTTACTATATTTCCTGAGTGCACTGATGATCTGTGACATGAGTCCTAAAAGTGTTTCCGTCCTCAGACGTCCCGAAAATTCCATTTCTATCAGAAGTTTCAGAGATATCATCACCAGTGTGAACTGGAACCTGTGAGAGACGAGGCTTTGAAGACTTGATAGTCCCATGTGGAACATCAATAGCTGTAGAATGTTTTGTTATTTTGTAGCAAAGATACACAACATGAAGCTATGGATACGTCTTCTTCCATAACACTTTGTGTTTTCAGCAGGACTGATTATATATATATACTCTTCATATATATAGATTTTAAAAAGTAATAGTGCTCACAATACTAAGGATCTTGGTGCAAATTCTGGTCTTTGAACTGCAAACTTCTCAGCAGAACTCACAGTTCGATTCTAGATCTAGTGGTGGATGGACCGGCTGGATGGAGTAGGGGTAAAATCACTGCTCTATAACCGTGGAGACCCAGGTTCACAACCTGGCCAGAGCACCTGTCCAGTAAGTGTCCTTGGGCAAGACACCTAATGGTACATTCTTGCCTACCACACAATATCAGCTGGTGACGTCTCTGTCGTGGAGAAGCAAGTCGTCAAAATACCATTCAGCACATACCTCCAATACAAATGTGGAGAAGTTTTTTACGAGAAGCGGGTTCAACCTAACCACCAGGTTGCTGCTCTACAATCATGGAAAGATGACCCAATCCCACTCAGAAGACGGCACCAGCGAGTATCCTTGGGCAAGACACCTAACGATATGGTTACGCCTACCACACAAAATACTTGTACATCTCATAGATCGTAAGTTACATTGGGAACAGGGTCCCCCTGAATCAGGTCATCATCCATGTGGGGTATTCTAATGTATCAACCCCTTGTACACAGATCGTGTAAAGCGCTGCGGAAAATGTGGCGCTATATAAATAAAGAATAATAATAATAATAATAGTGGTGACAATTTGTGAATCTAGGCCCCATAATCACTATTGTCCCATTTCCTTCTTTAGTTTTTGAGTGCTGCTTTTACATTTTCAGCTCCAGGATATGTAGACTAAACACATACATAGCCCTCATTTCAGTTGACTGTTAAGTGTAATATTGGGTCTAATGGAATGCCTTGTTTATTCCTTGGACTCTCCTGACCTTTTGATAAAGTCATATGCTTTTAGTTTCAGACGTTGGTTAGTAACTTGGTGGGTATTTCTAAGCATTTATCTCTGAACATGATTCCTCATATTGTAGTCTCTAAGTTTTAATAATGTTGGTTGGGGTCAATGCTAAACCCTTTGATAAAGACATTTTTATTCATCGACAAGTTCACTTTTCATGACATATCTCATCAAATGGTGGATAACGAACTCAGTGTATTCCTGGACACCTCCATTGGTTGGTTCTACTGCGAGATTCTCCCTTTTTTTTTGAGAAAGGATTTTACCAGGAGGGATACATTGAGATTTCTCTCATTTTCAAGTATGTCCTGCTTGGTGAGTATGTACTGTTAAGTGTCTTGCCCAAGGACACTTACTGGAGTGGTGATCTTGCCGGGATCAAACCCATGTCTCCACAGGCTCTCTCCATGCAGTGCAGTGATGGTACCTCTACTCCACCCAGCCGGTGGAATTTCTAATCATTCATTTTTCATCAGTACGTAGGTCTGCTCATAGCTCTGTGCCTATAGAAGTGAGTTATTGGAGTGTGAGGGGCTGTTACATTTCATATATTATTACTAAACATCTAAACAATTGTTGACCGACACCCTTGCACAAAATATGGATAGAAATGAATTCCCTTACTAAATGAACTCTGGTTATGCAAACCATGACTAGTTCACCTTCACTTACATTATAAATTATTTTATCTTCTTTGGGGTCACAATTTAGGGGATGCTCTTCTAGGTCATCTTCAACTTCAAAGCTTCTCTCCAAAGGGTTAACATTGGCCATGTTCATCTGCATGTGTTCATTTTACAGTGTATTGTTCTTCTAAGGGCTTTCTATGTGCTGGGTTGTTCTACCTCGCAGATTGCTTTTTTAATCCTTTTGCATTTTTGAATAAAATCCCCTTTGGTGTTAAAGGATAAATTTCCAGTTGGAGGCACCGTAGAGATACAACTGTCTCTCCTACCTTCAGAGAACAAGTAGGACATAACCTACTTTACTGTACTATATTATGCTTTACATTGAGTAATGATACTCGTTCACAGTCGTAAACTATTTTTTTCTTGTATTCCAGTTCTGTAGCACTTATCTTACCTGGACCAGATGCCGGGTGTCAGAACAAACTGTAATACACGAAAAGTGAAGGATGTGATCCCTATAAAGTTTTCTTTATTTATGAATCCTTTCAACAACTCTAAAGGGTCTATTCACAAAGCACTGAAATTGTGTGCAACTACAGAACTTTGTGTTTGGCGACAATTTCCCCGATTTCGACTATTCCATTTCACTGAAAATATGGTAACTTCATTATTTAGTAAATGGTTGTCATATTTTGCCGAAATTGAAATTGCCAAAGCAGTTATCAGAGGTAAAAAAAAAAAGCCCCGAATTGCACTGAATTAGGATTGGCGAATTCCACCTATCGGCAAATTCCCTATTGTACAGTATCCCTGTATACTGAACAACAGGGATCTCAAATTTCGGTTCTTCACATGCTTCTGACCTGAAACTCCTTGATTCTTCAGCTATCTGTAGCATTTGAAGGATTCTGAGAATTGTAGACAACTAATCAGAGTTGAGATCCCTGATGTATGGACCTGTCAATACAATATGGCCACCCTTAAAGAAAAGTGATACATACTGTTTTCCATTGAAGAACAAAACATATCAATTGATTTTCTACCATAATTTGAGACAACCTAATTTAAATCAACTTCTCCAAGTCTGGATGCTGAACAGAGGGACTCAACTACCACTCGATTGAGCATCAGGAGTGTCTTCGTCCAAAGCAGAGGGACTGGAAGAAACTGTCAGCTTTTGTGCCTTACCAAGAGTATCCAGGCTGTGAAACAGGAAAAAAAGGCTTTCCTGGCATAGAAATAATGATCAGACAGTGCCATCCTTTCTATGAATATTTAATATCTGACTTCAGAAAGAATTTTACAGAGAAGGCTGGGGCTTTTGATCCCCTCTGTTCTTTTCTAACATGATAGCTCAAATGCCAGTGTTTGAATAAGATAATAGGGCTTGTTTTATAAAAGTACATTTTCCACTGTCGGAGGCCAGGTTAACTCTTCATTGTCCTGACTGTGTTTGTTTTCATGGCTCAAACCAACACAGCTAGTAACGGTGAATAAGCCACATCATAGATTAACAAAGACCTAGATGCTTCTAAGGTTAGTACTTGGATCAAATGGGGTAATTATAGTCCTCCAAAAGCAAAAATGGCTGGAATTAGGTCCTGCTCAAGCCCCCTATTCAACGAGGAATGGACTTCGATGCTAATCCATTGTCCAAGCGTTGAAAAGAATCAAAATAAGCCTTGAAAATTGTACATGGCACTTATCCATGAACCAACAATTTATACTTTGCTTTCCGCACAGATTTATTCTTTGATATAAGAGTACTTGAGGCGGCCTCGTGCTGTTTTCCATATGTAAGAAAGCGGATTAATGTAGCGTGTTAATACACCTGCTATTGCAGCAATCAAACAAGCCAGGATTATGGTTTTGGAGGCCAAAAAACATAAATACAGAAAAGGTTGCTTTTGTGTTATTAATTGGCAAATCTATTATAAGGAGGGACAGCTGGATGAGGGCACTGTGTTTAATCCCTGAGCTATGCTACTTTGTTTCCACTGGTTTCGCTGATGGCAGAGAACAACGCCATTGAGTTGGACAAACTGGACCAAGCTCTTGTCAAACAAGACATACACCTCATATGGAAAGGAAGATTAACCTGTAGTGAGCACAAATTTGTGAAGGCCCTGAGAACAGGCAACGTCACAAGGTTCTTGAGGTTCCAGAGAACGGATAATAGCATAAGGGTCCTGACCTATGTGGGAGTGCATCTCTGCTCAGATCTCACAAGGTTTTAGCTCGATGGTGCCCTTATAGAAGAGGTCGTTCCATGTGCAGCTCAGACTGCTATCACCCAAAAAGGGTCATTAGAGCTGAAATGCCAAGGCAGTCCCCACTGAATGAGAGGAACCACAGCCCCAACGATCATTTTGGCCTTGTTAGGCCTCATCAGGAGGGCACAGTGGATACTTCTCTAGACACCTTGAAAAAGGGGTCTACATCTGGATTAACCTGTAAACTAATTAGGCTTGTGCACCAATTTTTTTCGGTTCGATTCGATTCGATTTTTCGGATTTTTAAACTTTTCGATTAGGCTCGTTTCGACCGATTTCGGTTTCGATTCGATTCGGTTCGACCTGTTTTTCGGGTACATTTTTTTTTCGGAATTTCGACCATTTTTCGTATTTTCGTGTCACTGTGCTCGGTTTTTGTATCGACTTTTCTTTTTTTCGAAAAATTTTCGTTTTTCTGAAAATTTTCGTTTTTACAAAATTTTCGTTTTTCGGAAAATTTTCGTTTTTCGGAATTGCACATTTTTCGGCATATCGACCTTTTTTCGTATTTTTCGTGTCATTTTGCCCGTTTTTTGTATCGACATTTCGTTTTTTTGAAAAATTTTCGTTTTTCAGAAAATGTTCGTTTTTACAAAATTTTCGTTTTTCGGAAAATTTTCGTTTTTCGGAAAATTTTCGTTTTTCGGAAAATCTGTTCTCCTCGTTTGCCACATTTCAAGCCCATTCGAAAAATCCGAAAATATTTCGTTTCGGCTCGGAAAACATTTCGGATCTGCCATTTTCAGATCTAAAATTTTTCGAAAATTCGGCTGCATCCGAAAACACGAATCAGGAAATTTCGTGAAAATTCCGAAATTCCGAAACCCGAAACGCACATCCCTAAAACTAATAGTGGGCAAAACTATGTGAAGGCCCTGAAAATGGTCAGCGTTGCAAGGTTTGTGAGGGTCCTGAGCATATGCAACAGCATAACTGGCCTGCTCTACAGTTGGTCAGCGCTCAGGTTACCATTTGCAAATCAATCTGCTGCTATCACCCAGGAAGGGCAGCCAGAGCTGAAATGCCAAGGTAGTCCCCTCTGCACAAGAGAAACCACAGCCCCAGATGACCGTTCCAGCCTTGTCAGTCCTCGTGAGGAGGGAATAGCAGATACCTTTCTAGGCACCTCAAGCAGAGGGTCCATGTGTGGATTGACCTGTAAACTAATAGTGAGCAAAAATATATTAAGGCCTTCAGAATGGGCGACGTCAGAAGGTTTGTGAGGGTCCTGAGAACTGTCAACAGCAGAAGTGACCTACCCTATCGCAGGTCCGCTTTCAGGTCTCACAGGTCTCTCTTGTCAAACCAGAGATACACCTCGTATGGAAAGGAATATTAACCTGTAACAAGGCAATTTGTTTCCCCATGTTATTGTTAAATATTCATATGAACGGCAACCACTTCAAAGCTTAATGTCACGTACCGTATGAAGAACCCTCCTTCACGACAGATTAGTGCTTGGGATTTGTAATTCTAATATAATTACACAATGCAGATTTACTTTCTTACGTTTTTATAGAAGTGCATGCAAGGAGAGGATTCTGCAGTAATTCCGAATGACAATTTCACTTGTACGACAGTCTGAAATTCCCGCGCCCTGCGCTTTGCAGGATGATAGGCTTGACCTGTGGTATCTACTTCAAAGAAATCATTACATTACCTCCATGTAGGCCGGGCATCCATGGTGCGTTTACCGTCTGCTCAAGAAGAGCAATCACGTCTCAAGTCTTTATGATTGAGGTAATCAAAGAGAACTTCCAGTGCCTCCAAGTATCTAGATCAGTGGTTCCCACCCAACCGCGGTCCTCAAGTACCCCCAACAGGTCAGGTTTTCCATGTATCTCAAGCACAGCACAGGTGATATGATTTGCTGCTCAGTGATTGCAGGATTCAGTCTGCATTTCCCCAAGGTTATTTGTATAACCTGGCTTGTTGGGGGCACTTGAGGACTGCAGTTGGGAACCACTGATCTAGATCATGATGAACCTACAGTACTTCTAAGCAACCACTTCTCCAGGCCTTCCAAGGAACGTGGTTACAAAGTGTCACATCTACAATCCTTCCAGATGAGCAATTACAAACATAAAGCATTCTCTAGTTATAGAACAAGCTCATATACAGTCCTGCTTAGGACAATCACTAGTGGACATTCCTTTCTCTCGTGCACTTTTATTCACTCATACACAGTGCACATTACTGTGAGTTTTATTGATGTGGAGCTCTGTGATACACTCATACACACTGCACATTACCGTGAGTTTTATTGATGTGGAGCTCTGTGGTACGCTGAAACACACTGCACATTACTGTGATTTTTATTATTCTGGAGCTCTGTAATACACTCACACATACCGTACATTACTGTGAGTTTTATTATTCTGGAGCTCTGTAATACACTCACACATACCGTACATTACTGTGAGTTTTATTATTCTGGAGCTCTGTAATACACTCACACATACCGTACATTACTGTGAGTTTTATTGTTGCGGAGCTCTGTAATACACTCATACACACTTCAAATTACTGTGCGTTTTATTCTTGTGGAGCTCTGTGATACATGCGTACATGCCGTGCATATTACTGTGAATCTTATTCCTGTGGAGCTCTGCGATACATGCATATGCACAGCACACATTACTGTGAGTTTTATTGCTTTGGAGCTCTGTGATACACTCATACACACAGCACATTACTGTGAGTTTGGAGCTCTGTGATACACTCATACACACAGCACATTATTGTGAGTTTGGAGCTCTGTGATACACTCATACACAAAGAACATTATTGCTGTTTATTGGTGGCGAGCTTTGTGATACACTCATACACACCGCACATTACTGTGAGTTTTATTGCTGTGGAGCTCTGTGATACACTCATACACACATTATTGCGGTTTCTTGCTGGCGAGCTCTGTGATACACTCATACATACCGCACAATACTGTGAGTTTTATTGCTGTAGAGCTCTGTGATACGCTCATACACACTGCACATTTCTGTGTGTTTTATTGTTGTGGAGCTCTTTGATACGCTCATACACACCGCACATAACTGTGAGATTTGCTGCTGTAGAGCTCTGTGATACAATCATACATACCGCACATTACCGTGAGTTTTGCTGCTGTGGAGCTCTGTGATACGCTCATACACACCACACATTACTGTGAGTTTTATTGCTGCTGTGGAGCTCTGTGATACACACTACAAATTACTGTGAGTTTTATCGCTGTGCAGCTCTGTGATACACTCACACACAACGCACCAGGTCATACTATAAATCTGAACAAATAATAAAAAAAATAAATGGGTGGAAATGCTGTCATACAGTCCAGGCGAGGCCATGTCTTTTTGAATAGCTTTCCCCGCGTTCCTGCTAGTCCTCCAGCACAAACTCTAACTGATGGAATAAAACATCCGTCAAGTTAGTTTGAAAAAAGTTTGATGTACGCTTTATTTACATAGAAATTGATATATGAGAGAAGACTGTTGATTTTAATATCAGTTTGCAACACGGTAATTACAACTTAGACACAGTAAATAAATGGCAATTTAATGAGCCGGCTCTCGTTTAAGTTCTCTCTAAACTTTAATGTGCAATCATTAGCACAAAGCCCGCTCGTGTCAACATGCTTTACATTCAAACTAGTATTTTCCCAGGAGATACTGATCGTTATCCTGATTTCCCCAAGTCGATTAAATATGTTAGAGTTTTTTGAGCTGAAAAAAAAAATAGATTTGCTTGTGCTTCTGTGGGCAGCGAATATAGAAAGAAATATAACCGCATGTGATACGTGGACACAAACAGATACACACGCCTGTGCGGGGATAGCCTTGAATTGATTTTATGGAAGAAACCTCCAATATAAGTGAGGATTATCTAATATTAAAGAATCAGTCTACTTCAATAATGAAATATCCCATGTTAAGAAGCAGGGGACCCCCTCCCCCCCAAAGCATTTACAGGGCCCTGAGCGAGATCATTTTAGGGAGCCCTTGATCATGTCCCGTGTCATACTCATATATATATATATATATATATATATACACAGCCATATGGTGGTGGATCCCCTAAAAAGACCCCCACGCTCCAAAATATGCTAGAGCCCCTGCAAAGACACCCCACACTCTCCCAAAAGTATGAGGGAACCATTAAAATACACATGCAGACCACAAATATACAGAGAAGCCTCTAAACAGACACCCACACACTCTGAATACAGCCCTGACTCACTCACACAGACCCTGACTCACTCACACAGACCCTGACTCACCTCACACAGACCCTGACTCACCTCACACAGACCCTGACTTACTCACACAGACCCTGACTCACCTCACACAGACCCTGACTCACTCACACAGACCCTGACTCACTCACACAGACCCTGACTCACTCACACAGACCCTGACTTACTCACACAGACCCTGACTCACCTCACACAGACCCTGACTCACTCACACAGACTCTGACTCACTCACACAGACCCTGACTCACTCACACAGACCTGACTTACTCACACAGACCCTGATTCACTCACACAGACCCTGACTCACCTCACACAGACCCTGACTCACCTCACACAGACCCTGACTCACCTCACATAGACCCTGACTCACTCACACAGACTCTGACTCACTCACACAGACCCTGACTCACTCACACAGACCCTGACTTACTCACACAGACCCTGACTCACTCACACAGACCCTGACTCACCTCACACAGACCCTGACTCACTCACACAGACTCTGACTCACTCACACAGACTCTGACTCACTCACACAGACCCTGACTCACTCACACAGACCCTGACTTACTCACACAGACCCTGACTCACTCACACAGACCCTGACTCACCTCACACAGACCCTGACTCACTCACACAGACTCTGACTCACTCACACAGACCCTGACTCACTCACACAGACCCTGACTCACCTCACATAGACCCTGACTCACTCACACAGACCCTGACTTACTCACACAGCACACAGACCCTGGCCCCTCACACAGACCCTGACTCACTCACACAGACTCTGACTCACTCACACAGACCCTGACTTACTCACACAGACCCTGACTCACCTCACACAGACCCTGACTCACTCACACAGACCCTGACCCACTCACACAGACCCTGACAATAAAATATATGTAAATAAAAAAAAGGAAGAAATGTAAATAATAATAAAAATAATAATAATAAAATTTGTTTTAATACACATATACTGTATATAATCTAGGCGATAATTTAAAGAGCATCTGTTATGCAATTCTGAAGAGGTAGCATGACACGTTAATGAAGATAACATTTCCTCCATACATTTTGATGGGGAACGTGTTCCCTACATGTGTATTATATATATATATATATATATATATATATATATACAGGGGTCAAGTCGAGCAGGAACATGTAGGAACGCAGTTCCTGCACTATTTTCTCAGAGAGAACAACTGAGTTCCCTTTTGGTCCACACACTCAAAAGCTTTAACCAGTTCCAAACATGTTTACTATTTAAGTGACTAGAATCATATGATATTTCTTAAAATTATCATCAGGATTCTCAAAAAATCCAGCCTTTATTTATGTTTAAACTTTAATGTCAAATTTGCACATGAAGAGACGAGTGTTTTTGAGAAAGGATTTTACCAGGAAGGATACATTGAGATTTCTCTCGTTTTCAGGTAGGTCCTGGGTGGCGAGTATGTACTGTTAGGTGTCTTGCCCAAGGACACTTACTGGAGAGGTGCTCTTACCGGGATCGAACCTGTGTCTCCACAGTCTGTCTCCATGCAGAGCAGTGATGTTACCTCTACTCCACCCAGCCAGTTCAGTGTGGTATGTTAATGGTTAGTTGAAGCACGGATATACTGATATATATATATATATATATAATATATATATATATATATATATATATATCTATATATATCGGATATTTATATATATATATATATATGTATATTTTTTATTAACTAATTTATTACCCAAGTACTACGCATCTTCTGCTCCATTTTTTTAATCCACCTGTATCTGGAAGGCCCAGAGTTCCCCTTTGCATGTGTAATACTAATCACCTTCTCCAGAGGGCGCCAGAGACCCAGCACACAGCATAGGGAGCTATAATATTCACAGCAGATGTAGCTCGGGCGCTTGTCCAGCCGCTTTCTATGCTTCTTAACACCATCCAAAATCCAATGCACGAAACCAAAACGTAGGAGTGAAGCTATGTTCTGGCAACGCGCGGTTTGGTTTCGTCCCTTCTTATTTTTATTATTTTATTTTATGCATTTTTTTATAGCTAAAAAAAATCCGTACCTTTCAGAGCTGCGAAGCTTTAAAGCGTCGACACATGGCGTGTAAAAACAAATAAAAAATACACGGCGATCCACGAACAGCACGAACGGGGACTTTGACAGCGACCGCTGGTAATTCCCGCGCAGACAAATATTTAAACGAAGGAGCGATTGGAGAGCAACCGAAGCACATTAAATACCCGGCAAAAATCGGGCGTTTTATCCTCATCGCATATTAGTTTGCGCTTTCGTTTAAATTGTAATTTTTTTTCAGTGGTTTGAAATTTAACCCTTCAGGCTAATGTCACACGAACGCAGTCTGAGCGCGCTCTGCGTGCGTGTATAACGGACGGACGTACTGACGGAAGATACTGTAGACACCACACGGCTGTTTTTTTGGACGGATGTTGAAAAAAAACGGAAATATGGGAAATAAAATTTATTAAGATTAAACGACAGGTACAGTCAGCCAGACCAAAAAAAAACTTCTGAGCGTCAACGTAATGGACGTCGAAAATGCGCTGCGACTGAAGTCGCGTCATCACGCACACAGGCCGCTACGCGGACACGGCGCACTCTGGGTGTCCGTCGTAGCGCTTTTACGTCGAGGCCTAAATGCTGTCCGTTGCCACCTGTGTGGTGCTGCGTACTTCGGTGTTCACCTACTTCGTGTGTTTGTCTCTAATGATCACAAATCAATGCTACAACGCACGTTAAACTGTGCGGCGACACAGACGTGATGACTGCGTTCGTCTGACGCTAACCTCAAGAGCCAGAGCAGCAATTTACTTTGGGCCGTATTACATTCTTCGCGCACAATTGTGCGTGCGCACGCAAAAGCGTATTAACGCGAGGGGCAAAATCCTTTGCGCTGAACGTTGTATTACGACGATCACGCACAAAATGCGCATTAACGTGTAACGCGAGTGACCCTGCGCGAAACCCTTTGCGAGCGCAATTTAGTGCGCGCATCCTATACGTAACATTGTGAGCGCAAATGCGTTTGTGCGCTGGTACGCGCATGGTATTACACTCTTAGCGCAAAATTTAACGGACAACGTTTGCACGCATAATTTTATCGTCTTTGAAAAGCTGGTGGTAACGTCAAATTGTAACAACCTGACCGTACCAAACTGCGGATTCACAACGGAGAACGTTGATGCGCACGTTTTTTTTTACTAGATCCGTCAAAAATGACGACCACTACCTTGTCTTCCGTCAGAACGTACGTCTGTTGTGCGCAGTCCGCACAAAAATGCGTTCGTCTGACGGACTCACGTTAAAAATTACATTGCGCTCACTGATTTCCGCGCGCATTTTTGCGCGTCGGTTTTACGAGCGCAATTTCCCGACGTTAACGTTTAACGCTTCGCGCACAAATTAACGCACTGCGCGAGCTTTTTTGCGCAAGGAATGTAATAGGGCCCTTTGCGTTTCTAGAGCATCGAAGGGCTCGTTAGAAAGCTCAATAAAAGCAATGGAAGGAAGGGTTCATTGTTTTTAGAAAAATTCGTTAGGAGGAGTTGATTAATGAAGGGAAATAATTTGGGTGGAAAACGATGAGCTGGTACAAAAAAAAAAAGAATTTGTTTTCTCTGGTTTATAGCGATTCGAACCATACGATATGTGTTTTGTTTTTCTTCTCTGAATAAAGTCTGATTTCCTCTAATTTTCTCTGAATTCATATGAAATCTATCATCACGGTAATGAGAAATGTAACTCGGAGGAAACACGGTGAATATAATGAGAAATTAGCTTTTCTGGTTTGTTACTGAGGCGTTGGGCACAGCTTTTCTTGCAGTGACCCATATATAGTTACATAGTTACATAGTTATATAGGCTGAAAAAAGACATGCGTCCATCGGGTTCAGCCTCTCCCACATAACCTACTGCTGTTGATCCAAAAGAAGGCAAAAAACCCAGTCTGAAATGCTCGCCAATATGCAACATACTGGAAAAAAATTCCTTCTTGACCCCAGATGGCGTCAGATTTCTCCTTGGATCAAGAAGCTTTTACCCACATATTAAATATTATAACCCTTAATATTCTGTGTCTGCAGGAAGTCATCCAGTCGTTTTTTAAAAGTCTGTACAGACTCTGACCCAACCACCTCAACAGGCAGAGAATTCCACAGCTTTATTGTTCTCACCGTAAAATAACCCTTCCTATGCTTTAGGCTGAATTTTCTTTCTTCCAGTGTAAATGGTGACCCCTTGTCCTGTGTATAGTCCTGTTAATGAATAGGTTATCAGACAATGGTTGATAATGGCCCCGTATATATTTATATAAAGTTATCAGATCCCCTCTAAGGCGCCGTTTCTCTAAACTAAACAGGTTTAAGCTTGTTAGTCTTTCCTCATAACTTAACCCTTCCATTCCCCTTATTAATTTAGTTGCCCGTCTCTGCACTTTTTCTAGCGCTATAATATCTTTTTTTAAGACCGGTGCCCAAAATTGCACGGCATATTCAAAGTGCGGTCTGACCATTGATTTATACAGAGGCAAAATTATGTTTTCATCCCGTGAGTGAACTCCCCTTTTAATGCATGCCAGTACTTTGCTGGCCTTGGCGGCTGCTGTTTGACATTGCACATTGTTACTTAGTTTGAAGTCTATGATTATTCCCAAATCCTTCTCCTGCTTGGATTTCCCTAACTCTGTACCATTTAGGGTATAAGTTACTTGTGTGTTCTTCACTCCAAAGTGCATAACTTTGCATTTATCTACATTAAATTTCATCTGCCATTTAAGTGCCCAGTCCCCCAATCTATCTAAATCCCTCTGCAGCGAAGTAACCTCCTGCTCACATTGTATTACTTTTCCTAGTTTTGTGTCATCTGCAAACACTGATACATGACTTTCAATGCCTATCTCAAGGTCATTTATAAATAAATTGAATAGTATTGGTCCTATAACAGACCCCTGAGGGACACCGCTTACCACTGGTGTCCATCTTGAAAATGTACCATTTATGACCACTCTCTGTACCCTATCTTTTAGCCAGTTTTCTATCCAAGAACAAGTATTTTCATCTAGACCAATTTTTCTTAATTTAAATAGTAACCTTTTGTGTGGAACTGTGTCGAAAGCTTTGGCAAAATCTAAGTAAACCACATCCACTGCGACCCCCTGATCTATACTTCTACTTACTTCCTCATAGAACGTAATTAGGTTAGTCTGACATGATCTGTGTTTCATATAAAGCAGTTACACAAGCCATGCAATATGGACCTAGTCTTACTCGTCCCATAGGCAAATAGGCAAACATACAGTATTCCTCGACTCTATTAAAGAAACCCTCAATAAAAAATGTACCCCTCTTTTTTCCTCCGTCATCGCCGCGCTGCTCCTCCTCTTTGGCTCAGACCTTCCAAAATCCGGAAGTCCCTGCAGCTTCTTACTCAGTTTGCGTAGAACATGTAACTTCCGCACGTATGCTACGTCAATTGCGTAACTCGTGGAACTTCAGTGCTTTCATATGCAAGTTACGCAGCGCCTGCTCAGAACGACGAATTGGTGATGCACCCAGTCCTCGGCTGCCATCGCCCAGAGTGTCCACAGCTGCGAGCGTTCAAAGACAGCATGCGAAGTGTGCTGACATCATCAGTCCCCAAGATGGTCCCTGGCTGGTGGGATATTCAAAATCCTGTCTGTCAGGTGACAGCTGTGAGGGCAGAGGGAACTCCTCTGCTTCTCACAGTGCTGTCGACCAATCGGGGATGTAGTCAGGGGAGTGCGGAACAAACAAAAATGAGTAAAACATGGGATAAAAAAAATGGAACATTTGTCTAACATGTTTGCAGGCACACACACAAAAGTAAAAAATGCTGAAAAGACATGCAATTTCCCAAAAATGGGCAAGTAGCAAACCACAAAGAGCCAAGGCTGGAGTACGTGGCCAGCCCCAAGGCACAGGAGCAGTTTTCGAGAACAACAATACAGTTCCTCTTCTGAGAAAATCAGAACTCTCATGGAACTCTCATGGACCTCTCATGGAACTCGCATGGAACTCTCATGGAACTCTCATGGAAGTCGCATGGAACTCTCATGGGACTCTCATGGAACTCTCAAGTAACTCGCATGGAACTCTCATGGAAGTCGCATGGAACTCTCATTGAACTCTCATGGAAGTTGCATGGAACTCTCATGGAACTCTCAAGGAACTCTCATGGAACTCTCATGGAACTCTCAAGGAACTCGCATGGAACTCTCGTGGAACTCTCATGCAACTCTCATGGAACTCACATGGAACTCTCATGGAACTCGCATGGAACTCTCTCATGGAAGTCGCATGGAACTCTCATGGAACTCTCAAGGAACTCGCATGGAACTCTCATGGAATGCCTACATTCTGCCCACTGATGGATCAGTCAGGACAGTGATGTTGAGTGATCGAGTGGAATGTGGGGGAAAAAATGAGACATGGCACATCTGCAGAAACAAAGGAGTGGTTTATTCCACAAAGGTGGACCCTGGCAATGTTTCCACCCCAAGTGGGATGTTTTTTCAAGCGTAATGGTTCACGTGTGGAACCCGTAACATACAGTGCACTCAATTAACAACCAATTAACAGAACCTCCCAGTGGGAGTGATGATTAATAACAATCATTTAACCCTATAATTAAAACTCGGGTGCTTACATAAACACACACAGAGCATGAAGTGCTGTCATTATAATAAATCTCCATAATAAATCTTCTTTATAATAAATGGCCCAGGTAGATTGTACACAACATATAATTACAATCTATTCTCAAGAATGGGATGAGTACTCTGTAGTTGTTCATCACATGTAAAGTGTTGCATAAGTGTCTCGGTATTCCATAAGAACTATGCGGTTCATCACATGTAAAGTGCTGCTTAAGCGCATATTGATTAAGCGCTCATCACCTGCAAACTTGATAATGTTGCTCTTCGCATGTAAAGTGCTACGTAAGTGCTTGTTAATTAACTTTAACGCCAAAACCAAAATGTTTACAAAATTGCTAGAGAGGAATGCTTCATCAAAGAGACAAAGTAGCCAGATGTCAATACGTTTCTTTAACACCTTCACTCCCAAAGTCGAGTTAACTCGATTTTGCATTAAAATATTTTGAAAAGGACTCATTAGCATATCAAACCCCAAGTTACACCTTTTTAAAAGCAAGATTATCTCTTGCTTTATCTCTCTCCAGTCACCCTTGGAGAGCTAAAATAAACTGCAATTAAAATCCCCAAACCTCACTGTAACAAACATTTCAAACACTTTGCAATTGGATTACAACTACTAGGGAGAGCAGAATACAGGGAGAGCTCTGGGGTCACTCACTGCTGTACAGGAATAGGATTCAGGGGGTTATAATGGCTGACAATCCCTGTACAGTACAGATACAAGGTGTTGCTGTAATTGCCATACACAGACATTATGCAGCACATACAGATACAACGTGTTACTGCAATTGTCATACACATGCATTATGCAGCACATACAGATACAAGGTGTTGCTGTAATTTCCATACACAGGCATTATGCAGCACATACAGATACAAGTTGTTGCTGTAATTTCCATACGCAGGCATTATGCAGCACATACAGATACAAGGTGTTACTGTACTTTCCATACACAGGCATTATGCAGCACATACAGATACAAGGTGTTGCTGTAATTGCCATACACAGACATTATGCAGCACATACAGATACAACGTGTTACTGCAATTGTCATACACATGCATTATGCAGCACATACAGATACAAGGTGTTGCTGTAATTTCCATACACAGGCATTATGCAGCACATACAGATACAAGTTGTTGCTGTAATTTCCATACGCAGGCATTATGCAGCACATACAGATACAAGGTGTTACTGTACTTTCCATACACAGGCATTATGCAGCACATACAGATACAAGGTGTTGCTGTAATTTCCATACACAGGCATTATACAGCACATACAGATACAAGGTGTTGCTGTAATTGCCATACACAGGCATTATGCAGCACATACAGATACAAGGTGTTACTGTAATTGCCATACACAGGCATTATGCAGCACATACAGATACAAGGTGTTGCTGTAATTTCCATACACAGGCATTATGCAGCACATACAGATACAAGGTGTTACTGTACTTTCCATACACAGGCATTATACAGCACATACAGATACAAGGTGTTGCTGTAATTTCCATACACAGGCATTATGCAGCACATACAGATACAAGGTGTTACTGTAATTGCCATACACACAGGCATTATGCAGCACATACAGATACAATGTGTCACTATAATTGCCATACTCAGGCATTATGCAACACATACAGATATTGCATTGCTAATAATCTCATTATGATCACTACAAACCCACATAAGCAGGAGATCTGAACATTTTAGATCTAGATTTAGAATTGCAACACATTTAATGTATGTGGCCACAAGGACAATTTCAGCCTGTATGCTGATAATGCAGATCATGTGTGACATAGTGCCAGATAAGGGACGCCAGCTAGAGTTTAGAATATTTCATTCCAGCAATATTTCCATAAAAGATAAATTAAAAATTAAAAATCAGCAAATTTACTCTCTTCTTGATCTGCACCAGTCCGGCTTTCCAGCACTCCACTGAGACTGCTCTGACCAAAATGATTAATCATTTAGTTGCTGCTAAAACCAAAAGTCGCTTCTTCCTCCTTGTTATTCTTGATTTTTCTGCTGCATTTGACACTGTTGACCATCCTCTCCTGGTCCTCTCGCTGCGTCAACTTGGCCTCAGTGACTCCGCTCTCTGCTGTTCTCTTCCTAACTTTCTCTCTTTGCTCCTTCAGTGTTTCCTTCGCTGGTGCCTCTTCTCCCCCATATCCTCTCTCAGTTGAGGAACCTCAAGGCTCTGTTCTGGGTCCCCTACTCTTCTCAATCTATACCGCTGCTCTTGGCAACCTCATCTCTTCCTTTAGATTCCAATATCATCTCTATGCTGACGACACCCGAATCTATCTTTCCTCTCCCGATGCCTGCTGACTGTCTCTGACTGGATGACTTCCCATTTCCTAACGCTTAACCTCTCTAAAACTGAACTTCTAATCCTCCCTCCCTCTAAAACCAACATTCCTGCACCCATTTCCTTTCAGGTGAATGGTGCCACCATTACTTCTACCTCTCGGGCCCGTTGCCTCGGGGTCCTCCTAGACTCTGATCTCTCCTTCACTCCTCACATTCAGTCTCTAACCAAATCCTGATACTTCCACCTAAAAAACATTGCACGCGTCTGTACCTGTCTTAATCAGGACTCGGCTAAAACACTCATCCAGGCTCTAATTATTTCCCGCCTTGACTACTGTAACCTCCTTCTCGCTGGCCTTAAGAGATCCCAGATTCTCCCTCTGTAGTCTGTTATGAATGCCTGTGCCAGGCTCATCCACCTCACCTCCCGCACCACTCACATCTCACCCCTTTGTCAATCTCTACACTGGCTCCCTGTTTCCTTTAGAATCCAGTTCAAAATACTAGCCCTCACATACAAAGCTCTCCATAACCGCGCCCTGCCTACATCTCCTCCCTTATTAACAGGTACATCCCGTCCCGACAACTACGCTCTGCCAATAATCTGACGTTATCATCTCCTCGGACCCGCACCCCCAACTCCCGCCTTTAGGACTTTTCCCGAGCTGCCCCTTTTCTATGAAACTCCCTCCCCCACAACATCAGACTCTCCCCGTCTCTCCAGTCCTTCAAGAAGTCTATGAAAACACATTACTTTAGAGAAGTCTATCGGCTCACTCCATAATCCCCCTCTGGTCATCACTTACTCCAAGGGTCAGCAACCTTGGTTCCCTGATGTTTTGGGAACTACATCTCCCACGATGCTCAGTCACCCATTAGGCTGACGAAGCCACGTGGGAAATGTAGTTCCCAAAACATCAAGGAGCCAAGGTTGCTGACCCCAGACTTACTCTATCTTCCCACCCAGCACACATGCACCCCGCTACTTCATGTTCTCTATTTACCCTCACCTAGTGTGTCACCCCTCTCCTCTTAGATTGTAAGCTCTTGAGCAGGGTCCGCTCTCCTACTGTTCTGTGTGTTTAACCTGTATGAATATTTGTTATTCTCTCTCCCATTGTACAGCGCAATGGAACTTGTTGGCGCTTTATAGAAACTTGTAACTGTAACTCACTGTAACTTTAATGGCTCCAGACATTTTTCTAACGGCTTTACTGGAATAGGGTGTAATTGTGCTGATTTCTTTTGATGTATATAACAAACCCTGTGGAAACAGATGGACTGGAAAACTGTTATGATTTTGTTTTATATTCAACACAAAGAATATTTTGGAGCAACAGCGGCGAACATCAAGGGAACGGGTGGAATGGATTGTCCTCACCCTCTTCTTTCTTGTTGCAATATTGATTATGGTGGGAATGTCGTCGATCAACATGAAGAATACCAGGGTAGGGAATGGAAAGGATAAGAGTAACAATGTTATGACTATTCGAAATAGGGTTCCTGTTGGAAATATCGTGGAACAAACGGAGAGCTAGAGGACGGAATGTATTAGCCGAGCAATGTTCTTTTAAGACATCAAAGAACCGTCGGCAAAACTGACACTATCATATCTCCGCGTTGCTTCAACCATGGCTAGGGATTTCAGAGATACATACAGGACTGACACGAGATAGCCATTAACCCTTACCTTCTCTCAGCATATGTTGTTGAAACGTAGCCTAGGCTAGTGCAGTGCCAGAAAGCCCACTCATCTACAGCTGCTCCACCAGCCTCGCAAAGCTGTTTGCCAGACGTCGATCACATGCCAGAAATTCCCGCTGAAGAATAAACAAGGTGTAAATGAATGAATGAATTTTCCGGCGCAGTGCAACGTTCTAGAAGACTGCCGTGGAAAAAATATACCCCATGTTGATGGAAAAGCAATACTGTAAGCATTCTATACCATGCTCTATATCGTGTCCTTACGTACTAATAAAATGGCACCTGTGACCATGGTTTGACTCGCCAAGGTTCACCTTATAGTCCAATGTCAGGGCTGCTGGCCCATTGGCATTCGGCATGGCCAATTCTCCGTCCAGCTAGCGCTCCGGCTTGAGGACGCGACTGGCCTGATCGCCCAGAGGCCCCTCACATGCAGGGCGACCCGGCTCACCTCCTCGGCGTGGCTCCCCTGTCTCCAGTCGTCATCTCCGTGGTGAGCCCAAGGGAGTTGCGAGGTCAGGGATAACCAATTCAAGTCATTCTTCTATCATCCCTCCCTTCCTTCTTTCACTCCCTCCCCCTTCAAGCCCTTCCTACTTTCCTTTAACCCCTTCACTACCAAGTGATTTTAAAAAAAAACATTGCCAGGAACCAGTGTTTTTTTTTAAATTCATTAATTATACAGTAAGAAATATTGCCAATGTATTTCTTACTGTAGTAACATATTTGGCCAGTAGATGGTGCCATCTACTGCTAAATTGAGTTACAGCCCTTACTTTTGCGGCTTGTATTCCCTGCACCGGCTGCTGATTGTCCGATGTCAGTACATTCAGTTAGGTTGATTTTACACAGCTTTAGCTCTTTGGGCATTATGCCCACAGGGCTAAAACTTTGAGGGCACCTTCTGCAGCCCAAAAGCAAACGAAATGTGTTTACAGCAGATTAATTTAATTTGCTTTTGGGTTGCAGAGCTGCAGATCGATATATTTCAATATCGGGTCAATGGATGGTGCCATTGAAGCCTGAGATATCTCAATCGTGGTAGTGAAGGGGTTAATTACATTAACGGTTTTAATGGCATGAAATTGAAAAAGCAAAATTATTAAAAGCACATTAAACACATTTGAAAACCTAGTAGCTGTAATGCTTTTAGAATGTTCTAAATAAAACACACAAATACAGCTCTATCAGCCTCAATTTTGTGGAAAAATTATACCTCCTGTACGTGCCAAAAAACGCATTTTCAGGACAATTTCTGTCTACAGTTACAAGATTTTTTTTGGCCAACATCAGCCCATACCCAGATATCGGATGCGGTTCAGTGGCTGGAAGATCTGACCCATATAAACTACTCGAGCAAATAAAAAGCATTCCTCGGGCATCTCTGGCGTCCACAGACAGCAGCAGATTAATTACAAGCCTGGAGGAGAGGGGACTCCCTAAACATTTGCTAAAACGGATTTGCCAGGAGCTTCTCTGTGCTGCTGGAGGACGAGACCTAGAACCTTTTTCTGCTGCAAGTTCTAACATCACTGACCCATTGTGCAAAGCAACGATGCAACATACAATGCACCAAGATATGGAATGTGGCAAACGTTTCCCTCACAGGAGTCTATTTTGTTTGTGTGGGAGATTTATTTGTTGAGATCTGAGATCTGGATACAAAGCATAGTTCCAAGGGCCTACATTTTAGAGGCAAACAAATGATTGAAGATAGAGAGGTAGATAGATATATTCGGATGGATAGATAGATACATACATATATTATGGATAGATAGAGATGGATGGATATGGATTTATAGACATACAGATATATATATATATATATAGTATCTACAAGGGTTGTAGTGGAGGACAAAAAGTGAGATAAAAAGCCTCCACACTATAATAAGTGTGTTTTATTATTGCAGAAGCCACTTGCACATCACAGTAATTCGATGAATTGCATCCCAGAGCGCCTGTGCCACATTCCACATATGCAGCAAGGAATTCTGGGTAGGATATACAAATGACATCTGTCTCATTTTTATGCATCCTGGGTCTGTTATTACAAAGATCCCTAAAATCAATGCTATGTCACACTGTGGCTTTCTAGCAGAGACAAGGTTTATGCAACTGGTTAAAGCCAATCCTAGGACAGCGCTGTTTCGGGTTTGTTGGACCCTCATCAGCTAGGAGCTAGGCATGATGACCAGTTGCAGTGGATGCTTGGGACCCATAGGGCAAGCAGTATCTACAAGGGTTGTGGTGGAGGACAAAAAGTGAGATAAAAAGCCTCCACACTATATAGATATAGATAGTCAAATAGGTATGGATAGAGAGATAGATAGTGATAGATAGATAGATAGATAGATAGATAGATAGAGAGATAGATAGATAGATAGATAGATAGAGATAGATAGATAGATAGATAGATAGATAGAGATAGATAGATAGATAGATAGATAGATAGATAGATAGATAGATAGATAGATAGATAGATAGATAGATAGATATGGATAGATAGATAGATAGATAGATAGATAGATAGATAGATATGGAGGAGATAGATAGATAGATAGATAGATAGATAGATAGATAGATAGATAGATAGATAGATAGATAGATATGGAGGGAGATAGATAGATAGATAGATAGATAGATAGATAGATAGATAGATAGATAGATAGATAGATATGGAGGGAGATAGATAGATATGGATAGATAGATAGATAGATAGATAGATAGATATGGATAGATAGATAGATAGATAGATAGATAGATAGATAGATAGATAGATAGATAGATAGATAGATACTTGAAAACGAGAGAAATCTCAATGTATCCTTCCTGGTCAAATTCTTTAAAAATAATAAATAAATAAATAAATAATTATGGATATATAGATAGATATGGATAGACACTGTAGGTAAATATGGGTAGATAGTAGGGATGAGCTGTTCGGTTCGATCAGTTCGGAGTTCGATTCGAACATCGCCTGTTCGCATGTTCGCGAACTACAAACATTTCCGCGTGTTCGCCGCATGTTCGCCCACAATGCACCACAATGGACCACAATGCACTTTTCCACTGGCCTGAAGCTTGTAATTGGCTACAGCCTTGCACCTGACCACAGGTCAGGTGCAAGACAGGTTCAAGACTATGGCAATCACGGCTCAGAGTCCTGATTGGGCAAATGTTGCCCAATCATGGGATCACAGAGCTAAGTCCCGCAGCACACTATATAAGGCTTCACACAGCGCTTCAGCACGTGTTTGAGAGGAGATTGTTGTTGTGTTAGTGTGTGTTCTCACTGCCAGTCTGCCACCAGCTACTGGGGGGGTCTATAATCTGTGTGTTCTCACTGCCACCAAGTATTTTGGGGGGTCAGAAATTTCTACAAAATATTTGGGAATTGTTATAATCCGTGTGTTCTCACTGCCACCAAGTATTTTGGGGGTCAGTAATTTCTACAAAATATCTGGGAATTGTTGTAATCTTTGTGTTCTCACTGCCAGCAGCAATCGTGGGGGTCTCATTTCTACAAAATATCTGGGAATTGTGGTAATTTGTGTGTTCTCACTGCCACCCATCAGGGGGTCTCACTGATTGATAGGAGGTTTCTGGGAATTGTAATCTGTGTCTTCTCACTGCCAGCTATCAGGGGGTCCCACATACTTCTAGCAGATTTCTGTGAATTGTAATCTGTGTCTTGTCACTGTTGCCAGCTATCAGGGGGTCCTATCAGGGGTCTCACTGACTTGTAGGTTGTTTCTGGGAATTGTAATTTGTGTCTTGTCACTGCCACCCATCAGGGGGTCTCACTGATTTATAGGAGGTTTCTGGGAAATTGGGAATTGTAATCTGTGTCTTGTCACTGGCTGCCAGCTATCAGGGTGTCTCACTGAGTTATACCAGAGTTCTGAAAATCTTTAATCTTTATACCAGAGTTGAATCAGAGTTCTGCAGCATATCTACAATTTTTATAACAGAGTTGAATCAGAGTTCTGTATATCTTTAAACCATATATCACTCACCATGTCAGAAAGACCAAAAAGGACAGGCAGATGCTCCCATACACAGATAAGAAGGCAAACAGCCTCTGTGTCGGGAGGCTGTGCCTCTGGTCGTCATGGACGTGGTGCATCCTCTGCAGGGGCACGCTTGTCCTTTCTAACTGGTGCTGGCCGCCTTAAGCAACAGCAACATACAGAGGATTTGGTGGATTGGCTAACCAGGCCATCCGAGTCCTCCGAGTCCTCTGCCAGCCAGGCTTGTAGTGCTTTACAGTCCACCTCAGCTGCCAAAGCATCTAATGCAGCCTCCATGTCCACAGCTACTCCTGCCGTAGCCTCACTATCACACACGGAGGAGTCAGCTGAATTGTTTGACTACAATGACAGTGATATGCTGCTTGAGGATGCACAGCAACTACAGTGCTCTGATTGAGGAAGGGAGTATGATGAACCTAGAGGAAGGGGGTGCCAGTGACACACAAATAACTGGCACTCATGTTGCCCCAGCAGCTGCAGCATACTGCCAAGTTGGCTTCAGTGATGAGGAGATAGGGGGAGATAACAATGATGATGAGGTCACTGACTCCACCTGGGTGCCTGATCGAACAGAGGAGTCAAGTGAGGAGGAGGCACAACAAACACGAGGCACAACATCCTCTATGGCCAACCATTGCACTAGCCAGTCCAAGGCATCAGATGTCAGAGCTGCTCAGTTGCAGAGCACTGTTGTCTCAAAGCACACATCCAGGAACTCTACTGTCTGAGAGTTCTTTAAGAAATGTACAGCAGACCGCACCGTTGCTATTTGTAATCTATGTCAGATGAGGCTCAAGTGTGGGAAAGACACCGGATGCTTGGTTACCACGTGCTTGAGGAGACATATGACCACCTGCCACACATCCCGTTGGCGCAAAACATTGCGTAGGTCCTCCTCACCTGTCTCTACCCCCACTATATGTCCTGCCATGTCATTGACTGCAACCTCCACGGACAGGGATGATGCTATAGTAATGGATCTACCAGGTCCTTCCTCACAATGTGACAGCATCCCATCAGCTGAAGATTTATGCAGTAAGATTACGTTGCCCCAGCTGCTGCAACGTAAGAAAAAATATAGTCCCAACCGTCCCCAAGCACAGCGTCTAAATGCCAGCTTAGCAAAATTACTCGCATTGCAACTGCTGCCTTTCCAGCTGGTGGACTCTGCTCCCTTCTGTGAATTTGCTGAATGTGCTGTACCACAGTGGCATGTTCCAAAACGCCATTACTTTTCATGAAAGGCCATTCCAGCACTATACCAGCACGTGGAAGACAATGTTATCGAGTCATTGGGAAAGGCAGTCAGCAGCAAGGTGCATGTGACTTTAGACACGTGGTCCAGCAAGCATGGACAGGGCCATTACATTTCCTTCATGGCACACTGGGTAACTCTGATTGCAGCTGGGAGGGATCCAAGACGGGGCTCTGTGCTGGAGCTTGTTCATCCACCACACCTTCAGAAAGCTGCTTGTATGATGTCTGTCTGCTCCACCACCACCTCTCCCTCTTCCTCCTCCTCCTCTTCCTTCTCCGTCTCTAGCAAAGTGGCAGTTAAACCAAGTTTAAGTGGCAGGGGCTACACAATGGCTCAAGCAAAAAGATGCCATACTGTGCTTAAGCTGGTTTGTTTAGGGGACAGGAGCCACACCGGGCCAGAAATTCTGTCAGCTCTGCAGGGGCAGGTGCAGAGATGGTTAACACCACGCCAGCTTCAGCTGGGAATGGTCATCTGTGATAATGGCAGCATCCTTCTCTGCGCCCTACGCCTGGGTAAGTCGACGCATGTACCATGCCTAGCACACGTCCTAAATCTGGTGGTACAGCGTTTCCTAACCAGGTACCCAGGGCTGGCAGAGCTTCTCAGGCAGGTCAGAAAAGTCTGCAGCCACTTCAGACGGTCATTCCCAGCAAGTGTTCGCCTGGCAGAAATTCAAAGAGAATTCCACCTTCCCACAAACCATCTGATCTGTGACATGCCCACCAGGTGGAACTCGACATTAGCAATGCTGCAGCGTCTGCACAAGCAGCAGAGGGCCATCAACGAGTACCTGTGTGAGTATGGCACAAGGACAGGTTCAGGTCAACTTGTTTTTTTTTTCCCCCTCGCAGTGGCTGATGATCAAGGATGCATGCACTGTACTGTCACCATTTGAGGAGGCAACGAGGATGGTGAGCAGGGACAGTGCATGCATCAGTGACACAATTCCTTTAGTGTTCCTGCTGGAGCACACTCTGCGGGGAATTAATTTTTTATTTATTTATAAAGGATTTTACCAGGAAGGATACATTGAGATTTCTCTCGTTTTTAAGTATGTCCTGGGTTCAAGAACATTGAATGGTTACAGAAATACAAAATAGTAAAATGCAAGATATTAACAGAAAACCAAATATACAGATTAACAGAAAAATAAATATGTAGGAAATAAAGTCATTATGTTACATGTTTACAGGTGCATTCCGTATTGAGGTATGTTAATAGGGAACTCTTAAGGGACTTTAGATGGGGGAAGATTTGATGGTGTCTGGGAGGTTATTCCATATTTGCGGTGCTCTGTAGGAAAATGAGGATCGAGCCACTTTCTTTTTGTATTGCGGTATTGCAAGTAAGGTGCTGGTCCTGGATCTGAGGTTATAGGATGAGGGAACTGCTGGGGCAATCAGCCTATTCAGGTAGGGTGGTAGCTTCCCAGAAAAGCTCTTAAACACCAGGTTGGAAAGGTGAAGGGTGCGTCTAGATTCCAGCAACGGCCAGTTTAGTTCTTTTAACATGTCGCAATGGTGGGTCATGTGTTAGCACAAAGCGGCAGAATGAGTTATACAATGTAGTAAGTTTCTGGAGGTGTGATTGAGGGGCAGCTGCATACACTACATCTCCGTATTCAATGGCTGGCATAAGCATTTGTTGCACAATCTGCTTTCTTACCGCGGGGCTCAGGCAGGATTTGTTTCTGTACAGGGCACCTAGTTTGGGGTAGAGTTTACATGAGAGTTTTTCAATGTGGGGTCCAAAATATAGATTTGGGTCTAACCACATACCTAGATATTTGAGAGAAGTGACTGTAGTCAGTGTGTCATTTGATCTTGTCCCCACACATAGATAGGGTGTTTGCAATTTGTGTAGTTTAGGTGAGGTTCCAAAGAGCATTGTAACAGTTTTGTTAGTATTTAGAAAAGTTTGTTATCTGCGATCCACTTTTCTACCCCTGTGAATTGGTCTTGCAGCACGGCCACCAGCTGCAGGAGATTTGGTTGACTGGTATAGATTACAGTGTCGTCTGCGTACATGTGTACAGTTGACGCTTTGCAGACATTGGGCAGATCATTTATGAATATTGTGACTAGCAGGGGGCCGAGTATCGAGCCTTGGGGTACACCGCACGTGAATGGCAGGGGAAGGGAAGTGCTGTCAGAAATGGATACATATTGCGACCAATCAGACACATATGATTGGAACCAGGTTAGCGTGCTATCACCAATACCGGAGTTTATACGTTTTTGTAATATGATTCCATGGTCTACTGCGTCAAAGGCCTTGGCAAAATCAAGGAAGATGGCTCCAGTTCCAAGTCCGCTTGGATATCATTACAAACTTTTAAAAGGGCGGTTGTAGTTGAATGTTTATGACGAAAGTCTGATTGATCTGGGGTTATATAGTTCCGATACTGATAATAATCATGTAATTGAGTGTAGACACATTTTTCCAGAATTTTTTACATTACAGGGAGCAGTGATATCGGGCGGTAGTTGGATACCAAAGTATTGTCTCCACTTTTATGGATAGGTACCACCCTTGCAGTCTTCCAGAGTTTGGGTATGTATCCAGTCGCCAGTGATTCATTGATTAGGGTTGCGGCAGGTTTCGCAATTGCTGGCGCACTGATTTTCAGCAGCATTGCTGGGATTTGATCAGGTCCAGATTGGTATTTCATTTTTTGGTTACTGAGAAGTTTAGTGATGCCACTGACAGGCACTGGTCTAAAACTGAATTTCTCTGCGTTACAGGGTTTTTGCACAGTTGGTGGGGCCTGACCTGCGTGCGGCCTTTCTGATTGCGTGTCATTTCCTAGCTTAGCAATCAGGGTGGTGGCGTAACCAACAAAATAATTATTAAAAGCATTTGCTACATTTAGGGGGTGTTGTAAAGTTTGGTTGTTTACTTTGACAGCAGCTGGTTGGGAGTAGACGGGGGGTGCTTGTATGTTACTTATGATTTTCCAAAAATTTCTAGGGTTTGATATGTTATTGTTTAAATTTTCATTGAAGTCTTGGGGTTTAGCCATTTTTGTTTGTTTTGTGCATGCATTCCGGTATTTTTGGTATTAACAGTGATCGTCCATGGATCCAGTACTCTTGAAATTTGACCACAGGGAGTCTCTAAACTGGTACATATGTGTGAGGTCAGCTGTAACCCAGGGGAGGTTGACCCCTTTTACTCACACTTTGCGCAGTGGGGTATGGGTGTTCCAGACTTTCAGGAGCTCGGATTGAAAGTATTCAATTGCACAGTCCAGGTCTGGGACTAGGTTTAGACTGTACCATGGGAGCCGTTTGAGATCATTTAGGCTCTAGACGCAGAGCAGCGGGAGGAAGAGGAGGCCTTCTTTAGCTCTGAAGGCCCCAGTCTTTCCGCAGACAGCATTCCAGTGGGTCCTCCTCAGATCAGACAGGAGGAGGAGGAGGAATATTTAAGTAGTGGGGGTATTGAAGGTGGGGATTCCTCAAGGTAGGGTTTTGTGTGCCCAGAAACCCAAGGACTAGTACGTGGCTGGGAGGAGGAAGTGCACGATGGGGTCATCCTCCTCATTGACCAGGAAGAATCGGAAGCTAATGCCACCTCCAACCTACGCTGCATGGGCTCCCTTATACTGCAAAGCCTGGTAAAGGACCCCAGGATTCGTGTTATCAAGGAGAGGGATCATTACTAGTTGGCAAGCCTTCTTGATCCACGATACAAGGGTAAAGCTGCAGAGCTCATCCTGCCCGCACAGAGGGAGGACAGGATGAAAAAACTTGAGGACGCTCTAAAGCGACACTTGTGTAACACCTTTCCAGGCACTGGTAGGTTACCAAGTGATGACACAGGTGCTTCTGAGGCTGCGGATGATCAGAGGAATAGAGGTGAAGGCCGGGGCTGCTTGACTGATGCCTTTTTAATTTTTTTTAGTCCACGACGCCCAGGGAAGTCAAATGTAGGCACCCATTGCCAGCGTCTTCACCGTATGGTACAGGACTACCTAGGGGCAAGGGCAGACCTGGATACCTTTACAGCAGATGATCCACTGGCTTACTGGGTGTTGAGATTGGATCACTGGCCAGAACTTAGCCAATATGCTATGCAGCTACTAGGTTGCCCTTCATCCTGCGTGCTTTCTGAAAGGACGTTCAGTGCCGCTGGAGGTTTTGTCACAGACAAAAAAGTGCATCTGTCCACCGACTCTGTAGACTGTCTGACATTTATAAAAATGAATCAGTCCTGGATCAGCAGCTATCAATCCCCTGATACTGACGTAACGGAATAGATCGGGGATCTCTTCTGCATTCACAAAACCTCCACCACTGAACTCTTCCACAATACCACAAAAGGGTTACGTTGTGAAAGCACTTGCTGCCATGAAAGGCACATTATTTGGGTGCACTGACGCCTGTGCCACATTTATATCATTTTAATTTTTTGAACCGCAGGGTCCAACCCTGCACTCTTCCACAATACCACAAAAGGGTTACGTTGTGAAGGCACTTGCTGCCATGAAAGGCACATTATTTGGGTGCACTGACGCCTGTGCCAGATTTATATCATTTAAATTTTTTGAACCACAGGGTCCAACCCTGCACTCTTCCACAATACCACAAAAGGGTTACGATGTGAAGGCACTTGCTGCCATGAAAGGCACATTATTTGGGTGCACTGACGCCTGTGCCACATTTATATCATTTAAATTTTTTGAACCGCAGGGTCCAACCCTGCACTCTTCCACAATACCACAAAAGGGTTACGGTGTGAAGGCACTTGCTGCCACCAAAGGCACAATATTTGGGTGCACTGCCACTGACGCCTATATTACCAGATTCATATCATTTTAATATTGGACCGCAGGGTCCAACCCTGCACTCTTCCACAATACCACAAAAGGGTTACGGTGTGAAGGCACTTGCTGCCATGAAAGGCACATTATTTGGGTGCACTGACACCTGTAAACAGATTTATATCATTTTAATTTTTTGAACCGCAGGGACCAACCCTGCACTCTTCCACAATACCACAGAGGGGTTACGGTGTGACGGCAATGTTGCCGACACTAAAGGCCCAATTTTAAAGCACCTATTGTTACTTTCATCGAAAGCCTGCATAAGTTTCACCATAATTTAGCCAAAAAATCACTAAACTCGTTCTGCGTGTCCTAAAATGTCTCCTCTTTTAATACAGACTGCCGCCCCAAGCAGTTGTTTATGAATAGATTAAAGGAAAACCGTTTACCGTCATTTGAAACGTCATCTTTTTGTTTTTAAATGTTTCTATACATCCTACAAATCCGCCAATTTACGGGCAGGTTATTGGGACCTCCTAGGCACGATATTTGAAGGAATGTCTTGTTTTTATTTTTAACCCTTATTTCATGGAAAACTCACTGTCCCTTTAAAAAAATTTTTTTTAAACTTTTTGTCCTTGTTTCCTGTCCCCCAGGGCACTACCCGGACCCCCATACACCTTTTATGGCAAATATCCTGCATATATGCCCTCTTGGAGGGCACTCTAAAAACCGAACTTTTGAGTCCCATTGACTTGCATTGAGTTCGGTTTGTGTTCGAGTTCAAACTCGAACTTTTGAAATTGTTCGAGTTCGAATGCGAACCGAACACGGGGGTGTTCGGCTCATCCCTATTATACATAGATGACAGCTTTATTGTGAGATTTTTTATGAATGCATGTTTGTCATATAGCAAAGCAGTAACGCCCTACATTTTATTCCCCTGTATTTATAACGCATATATTTGAATGTACTGGCATGAAAAAGTAGTTTAATAAAAATGATTGCTGACATATCTGAAGTAGAACCATTTGGTGAAGTTATTTAAACACAAGGACCTGGAGGATCCAGATTGACTTTATTTAGTATGTTTATATAAACATTTATTTCCTGAATTCTCATTTAAAGCACCTACATAGGTTTTATATATATATATATCAGCTTTATTGTTATTACAACTATTACATACATACATTGAAAAATATCCGATAACAGTAATATAATAAAACAGAAAAAATTAGCTGATCATATGATGTCTAAGGGGGCAAATACAAAATCAGACACCATCAGATTCTCCTCGTGGGGACTGGCTGAAAAAAATAATCCGAGGGTCTTGTTGTTTCTCGCTTGCCCTCCTGTTTTTTTTCCAGACAGGCAGTTCAGACCTCACATGACCCCTTCCCCTCTGAGTGGCCGCGTAATTACTAATAACGGAAACTTGTACAATTCTGCTGGGATCACTGCGATCAATAATAAACATTAGCGGCCGCTGGAGGAGACCAGTCACGTGCCGTGCTGCTAACAGAGCTCCTCGCTGGCAATCAGAGGGCTGGTAAGAGATATTATAGGACTCCTGGCTCGCCAAATGACCCGCCGTACGTCAACACATTACTTCATTCATTTAAAATGTGGCACGCAATGTTTTGCTGAGTTAAAGATCAAATTGACAGATTGGAGGAACATCTTTTAAATCCGCAACAGGCCATCAAAATACACCAAAGGGGATGGTCCACACAAAAATAATATGCCATTTAACACTCCTCTCGTCTTCCTCCACCCCAATCCCTCTAGATTGGAAACTCCTAAGAGCAGGGCCCTCTTCGCCTCTTGTCTCCATCCTATGTCTGTTCATTTGTGTCTTTTTCCCAGTTGCGTCAGTGTTTCGGCTCAGCCCTTATCAAGACATCCCACGCAATACAATGATGTGAGTTGGTGACTGACCCATTCACTCCATTCTATGGCCAAAGCCACACAGTGAGGAGCAAGTGATGGAATGATACTGGGGGTGACAGCTTACAACACAAAATATCAAACAATGGATGAACCCAGTGACACATATAGAGGAAAATATCACACAATGGATGCACCCAGTGACACATATAGAGGAAAATATCACACAATGGATGCACCCAGTGACACGTATAAAGGAAAATATCACACAGTGGATGCACCCAGTGACACATATAGAGGAAAATATCACACAATGGATGCACCCAGTGACACATATAGAGGAAAATATCACACAATGGATCCACACAGTGACACATATAGAGGAAAATATCACACAATGGATGCACCCAGTGACACGTATAAAGGAAAATATCACACAATGGATGCACCCAGTAACACGTATAAAGGAAAATATCACACAGTGGATGCACCCATTGACACATATAGAGGAAAATATCACACAATGGATGCGCCCAGTGACACATATAGAGGAAAATATCACCACAATGGATGCACCCAGTGACACATATAGAGGAAAATATCACACAATGGATGCGCCCAGTGACACATATAGAGAAAATATCAACACAATGGATGCGCCCAGTGACACCTATAGAGGAAAATATCACACAATGGATGCACCCAGTGACACCTATAGAGGAAAATATCACACAATGGATGCACCCAGTGACACATATAGAGAAAATATCACACAATGGATCCACACAGTGACACATATAGAGGAAAATATCACACAATGGATGCACCCAGTGACACGTATAAAGGAAAATATCACACAATGGATGCACCCAGTAACACGTATAAAGGAAAATATCACACAGTGGATGCACCCAGTGACACATATAGAGGAAAATATCACACAATGGATGCGCCCAGTGACACATATAGAGGAAAATATCACACAATGGATGCACCCAGTGACACATATAGAGGAAAATATCACACAATGGATGCGCCCAGTGACACATATAGAGGAAAATATCACACAATGGATGCGCCCAGTGACACCTATAGAGGAAAATATCACACAATGGATGCACCCAGTGACACCTATAGAGGAAAATATCACACAATGGATGCACCCAGTGACACCTATAGGAGGAAAATATTTTAATAACTAAACAAACAAAAGAAAAACAAAGCACATGTAAGATTTCAGCAAGATCAAATAAACACAATAAGGACATTACATTTTTGGTGGTACTGGCCCTTTAATTTTGTCTCATTCCCATTTGTTATTGCAAAGTGTTGCGGAAACTGTTGGTACTATATAAAAGTTGATGATAATAATATATATATATATACATACTCTAATTCATAAAGTTTATAATTGTAGAATACATTTACACATCCCAGAAATTCAGAGAACTGCTTCACAGAGCTCATGTGCTTCATTCCCCATATGCAGCAAAGAACTCTGGGTAGGATATGCAAATTAAGTCTCATACATATATATATATATATATATATATAAAAAGAGTTTATTGTTGCAGAAGCCATTTACACATCACAGCAATTCAAATAAATGCTTCACAGAGCTCATGTGCTTCATTCCCCTTATGCAGCAAAGAACTCTGGGTAGGATATGCAAATGAAGTCTCATACACATATATATATATATATAAAAAAGAGTTTATTGTTGCAGAAGCCATTTACACATCACAGCAATTCAAAGAAATGCTTCACAGAGCTCATGTGCTACATTCCCCATATGCAGCACAGAACTCTGGGTAAGACATGAAAATGACATGTGCTATTTCTATTTTTATTGCATCTCACACAAAACCCTCCAATCAATGCCATCACATTCTAGGTGGCTTATTTAGCAGGTATACGCAACTGGTCAAAGCCACTCCTGAACAGCGCTGCTTCGGGTTATTGGACCCTCTTCGGCAAAAGATAGACATGACCAATTGCAGTTTGATGCTTGGCCTGTAGGGTAAATCAATACTTATTTCAGTTGTGGTGGAGGGTAAAAAAATAGATTAAAAGCCTCCACACTGCAAATAATAAGGTTTATTATTGCAGAAGCCATTTATTTACACATCACAGCAATTCAAAGAACTGCATCACAGAGCTCCTGTGCTACATTCCCTATGTGCAGCACAGAATTCTGGGTAGGACATGCAAATGAAGTCTCCAATATATATATTATATTTTGATACGTTTAAATATTATTTACAGAATTAATTCTTTTATAAAATTTTAATCTCTGAGAGGTATAAAGCTGCCAACATATTGTTTGCGCAATCTCACGATTTTACGATCTTTTGATCGACGCCAAGCACCAGTCACAGATGACGTTTTTATGTTCGCATTCCTACTAAAAAGGCCATAAAGCTCCGTATTGATTATGTTGATCGCAAGCAGCCCGAGTAAGATCCCTGTACTAGCTGTGATACAAAATTTGAACACCAAGGCGACTCACGGTAATTTAAATACTCGACATCAACGTGGGATAAGGCTAGGGACAGATGAGCGCATTTTCTGCGGCCACCGTCAAAATGTACGTCGATGCGTGCGCACGCATTTTTTCACAGAATACGCTTAAGTGGTCAGACGATGCGCAATTCTGGACGTATTTCATGACGATGGGGTGAAAAGAAGTCTAGGGAAATCCGGCTGTTTGAACGTTATGTTGGCCGCACACTAGCAGCGTCTGACGTCTCCTAATCACGCACACACGCTGCTATGCGGCCGCAGCGCACTCTGTACGTCAGTACCAGCGGTTTAACGTTCTCGAAAAAATGCGTTCATTTTCCACTTGCGTTGCGCGGCCGGACTTTTGTGCGACCGTACTTCGTATATTGGCTGTCATTGCCCGGCATCTGCTGCTAGTGCGGCCGTGATTAAGTGCGCCAGAACGCGCGTTCGCACTGCCTCAGTCTGACCCTAGCCTTAGAGGATATAAAACGAGACTGGCCATGAAAGGGTCACTGGGTAATGCATGGCTAGACTGAGCCATTTAAACGTTCGCAGAGCGGATCAATAACGCTGGCTATTTGTACTTATATCACAATTAATTTCCAATAGGTTTTATTCTGTCGAGGAAGCAGAGGACGCCCTCGCTGCATTAAAGGTGAAAGGTTACAGTTGTCATTTTTATCGACATTATGCTTCAAGGTCTTTGAAGGAGATCCTATTACCCCCCCTCAAAGGAAATGCTTTTACTAGCTCCTTTTAAATCCATATTAATAGTCCAATATCAATCAACGTTATGTATCAGAATGTTGTGCATGTTTTAGAAAGCAAGAGATGTGTGCTTGATTCTTGGGGAAGATCCCGCAATAATGTCGGACCTGCAACTGCTTGCTCACCTAGGGCTCTCTCGCCTCCTTAACACTCACATAAATGAACATTAGCGCTAGGTTAAAAAACTCGTTAGCGAATCGGTATTAGCATTTTTTTAGCGCAAGCTTACTGTACTTTGCTCTCCCTATACTTTATATGGGGTCCGTAAAGAGTAAGCAGAGAGTAATTAGCGTTAGACATGTGCAATTCGTTTCGTTCCGATTTGAAATTCGGAAGAAATTCATCATTTTCGTATTTTTAGGAGCATTTCCGAAAATGAAATATCGACCATCCGAAATTTCGGATCAATCTGAAACTTCGGATCGATTCGATTTGGTGATTCGGATCATTTTGGCGATTCGGATCATTTCGGGTGATTCGGATCAGTTGGTTTTATCGCTTTTGTATGAGTTATTTCATTTTTTATTGCTTATTTAAGAATGGGAAGTAGATTACTACCAATAGAATGAAAGTTTCTTTACTTATTTATTCTTTTAGGATTTTTTTAGACATTTTTTGGATGAAATTTTAGGTTCCTAATTTTTTTTTAAAGAAACAAGGCTTTTTAACCCATAAGTTTCAATGCAGCATGTGAATCCACACACTGCCGGGCAGCACCTCTCTGCAGTATAATTAATGCAGCATGTGAATCCGCACACTGCCGGGCAGCGCCTCTCTGGAGACCGATTCATTGATTCAGATCGATTCGTTATTTGATCAGTTAGTTTTTTGTTTTTTATGAGTTATAATTAATGCAAATAGAAATATACAAATAAATGTATTTAAAGGGAGCGCAATGCATATATCGATGGATAAATATAAACAAGGATTAACTTAGCTTTAAAATAGTCAGCATAGGGTTGGACCTTCTTATTCGGAAATCTGATCATATAATACCATCACCCTATATGAAAAGAAAAATTGATCGCATAGTACAGTATGATAATTTATAACACACTAAGTAGTGTAAATGGTCACACTCACAAAGGTGGAGCCCCCAATGGCTCGTATCAATTGGCCTTTAGGTCTCTTATAGAAAGGGGACCTCGCACATGTAGGAAGTCTTGAGGTTTTCTTAGGATAAAGGATATCCAAAGGTTATCAAGATAAAGGATATCCAATGGCTCGTATCGATTAGCCTTTAGATCTCTTGTGGAGGGGGAACTTCGCCCATGTATAAAATCTCTCAATTTTCTTAGGATGGTAGGATGTGCCTCAAATATAAAGGATAACGCTATAGTGCATTATCATAGATACACAGATATAAGTATACTGTAGTAAATAACTCACGTGATTCAGAGCCTTCCGAAATGATGGCTCTGTATATAAGGCATATGGACCTCTAGTTGGACAGAGGGGATCCTTCCTCCAAGATAGAGATAGATAAAATAAGCCTCCAATAAAATGAGAAAAAAAGGTATAAATATAAAAGAAAAATTTAATAAATAAAATCTGATTGGAACCAAATCTGAAAATAATCAGAAAAAACAAAATATATAAAATACGAAAAGAAATAAATCCGAATTTTTATATATTTTATATATTTTGTTTTTTCTGATTATTTTCGGATTTGGTTCCAATCGGATTTTATTTATTAAATTTTTCTTTTATATTTATACCTTTTTTTCTCATTTTATTGGAGGCTTATTTTATCTATCTCTATCTTGGAGGAAGGACCCCCTCTGTCCAACTAGAGGTCCATATGCCTTATATACAGAGCCATCATTTCGGAAGGCTCTGAATCACGTGAGTTATTTACTACAGTATACTTATATCTGTGTATCTATGATAATGCACTATAGCGTTATCCTTTATATTTGAGGCACATCCTACCATCCTAAGAAAATTGAGAGATTTTATACATGGGCGAAGTTCCCCCTCCACAAGAGATCTAAAGGCTAATCGATACGAGCCATTGGGGGCTCCACCTTTGGATATCCTTTATCCTAAGAAAACCTCAAGACTTCCTACATGGGCGAGGTCCCCCTTCTATAAGAGACCTAAAGGCCAATTGATACGAGCCATTGGGGGCTCCACCTTTGTGAGTGTGACCATTTACATTACTTAGTGTGTTATAAATTATCATACTGTACTACGCGATTAATTTTTCTTTTCATATAGGGTGATGGTATTATATGATCAGATTTCCGAATAAGAAGATCCAACCCTATGCTGACTATTTTAAAGCTAAGTTAATCCTTGTTTATATTTATCCATCGATATATGTATTGCGCTCCCTTTAAATACATTTATTTGTATTTTTCTATTTGACAATCTGTTAAGGTGACAGGTACACCTAAATAGGTGAGCAGCACAATAGATCACCAGTTCAACATAAGAGATAGCGCCGATTACTCTGAACGTTCCTTCGTTCTATTTTTGACATTTTTTATAATTAATGCAGCATATGAATCCACACATTGCTGGGACGTTCCCGGCAGTGTGCAGATTCATATGCTGCATTAATTATACAGCAGAGAGGTGCTTCCTGGCAGTGTGCGGATTCATATGCTGCATTAATTATACAGCAGAGAGGTGCTTCCCGTCAGTGTGCGGATTCATATGCTGCATTAATTATACTGCAGAGAGGTGCTGCCTGGCAGTGTGTGGATACATATGCTTCATTAATTATACTGCAGAGAGGTGCTGCCCGGCAGTGTGCGGATTCATATGCTGCATTAATTATACTGCAGAGAGGCGCTGCCTGGCAGTGTGCGGATTCATATGCTTCATTAATTATACTGCAGAGAGGTGCTTCCCAGCAGTGTGTGGATTCATATGCTTCATTAATTATACCGCAGAGAGGTGCTGCCCGGCAGTGTGTGGATTCATATGCTTCATTAATTATACTGCAGAGAGGTGCTGCCCGGCAGTGTGTGGATTCATATGCTGCATTAATTATACCGCAGAGAGGAGCTTCCCAGCAGTGTGTGGATTCATATGCTTCATTAATTATACCGCAGAGAGGCGCTTCCCAGCAGTGTGCGGATTCATATGCTGCATTAATTATACTGCAGAGAGGCGCTGCCTGGCAGTGTGCGGATTCATATGCTGCATTAATTATACTGCAGAGAGGTGCTGCCCGGCAGTGTGCAGATTCATATGCTGCAATAATTATACTGCAGAGAGGTGCTGCCTGGCAGTGTGCAGATTCAAACGATGCCTTAATTATACTGCAGAGAGGTGCTGCCCGGCAGTGTGCGGATTCATATGCTGCATTAATTATACTGCAGAGAGGTGCTGCCCGGCAGTGTGCGGATTCATATGCTGCATTAATTATACTGCAGAGAGGTGCTGCCTGGCAGTGTGTGGATTCATATGCTGCATTAATTATACTGCAGAGAGGTGCTGCCAGGCAGTGTGTGGATTCATATGCTGCATTAATTATACTGCAGAGAGGTGCTGCCTGGCAGTGTGTGGATTCACATGCTGCATTAATTATACTGCAGAGAGGTGCTGCCCGGCAGTGTGTGGATTCATATGCTGCATTAATTATACTGCAGAGAGGTGCTGCCCGGCAGTGTGCGGATTCATATGCTGCATTAATTATACTGCAGAGAGGTGCTGCCCGGCAGTGTGCGGATTCATATGCTGCATTAATTATACTGCAGAGAGGTGCTGCCTGGCAGTGTGTGGATTCATATGCTGCATTAATTATACTGCAGAGAGGTGCTGCCCGGCAGTGTGCGGATTCATATGCTGCATTAATTATACTGCAGAGAGGTGCTGCCCAGCAGTGTGTGGATTCATATGCTGCATTAATTATACTGCAGAGAGGTGCTGCCCGGCAGTGTGCGGATTCATATGCTGCATTAATTATACAGCAGAGAGGCGCTTCCCGGCAGTGTGTGGATTCATATGCTGCATTAATTATACCGCAGAGAGGTGCTTCCCGGCAGTGTGCGGATTCATATGCTGCATTAATTATACTGCAGAGAGGCGCTGCCCGGCAGTGTGTGGATTCATATGCTGCATTAATTATACCGCAGAGAGGCGCTTCCCAGCAGTGTGTGGATTCATATGCTGCATTAATTATACTGCAGAGAGACGCTTCCCAGCAGTGTGTGGATTCATATGCTGCATTAATTATACCGCAGAGAGGTGCTGCCCGGCAGTGTGCGGATTCATATGCTGCATTAATTATACTGCAGAGAGGTGCTGCCTGGCAGTGTGCGGATTCATATGCTTCATTAATTATATTGCAGAGAGGTGCTGCCCGGCAGTGTGCGGATTCATATGCTGCATTAATTATACTGCAGAGAGGTGCTGCCTGGCAGTGTGTGGATTCATATGCTGCATTAATTATACTGCAGAGAGGTGCTGCCTGGCAGTGTGCGGATTCATATGCTGCATTGAAGCCTATGGGTTAAAAAGCCTTGCTTCTTTAAAAAAGTTAGGAAACCTAGAATTTCACCCAAAAAATCCTAAAAGAATAAATAAGTAAAGAAACTTACATTCTATTGGTAGTAATCTACTTGCCATTCTTGAATAAGCAATAAAAAACGAAATAACTTATAAAAAAGCAAAAACCAACTGATCCGAATCACCCGAAATGATCCGAATCACCCGAAATGATCTGAATCGGCAAAATGATCTGAATCACTGAAATGATCCGAATCACCGAATCAATCCGAATCACAATTATCCGAAATGAAAGAAAAACTGTCCGAAATGATCCGAAACGAAAAAAAAACACCCGAAAAATTAATAAAACGAAACAAAAACAAAGACATGCACGTCCCTAATTAGCTTTAGGATCACATAGTTCTAGCACTAATTACAAAGAGCTGACGCTAACTAAAAAGTCTGCTACAGCTAAGAGCTTCTGGGGAAACAGCTGCAGCTTTAAAACCCCCCTCCAAAATAATCAAATACTCACCTCTCATCCCGCGGCGTGAACGGCGGCCCAATCTGCTGCTTCAGGCCGCCAGGACCAGAGTGAGACAGGGGAAAAAAGGTGTCATGAGAGACGAGATTCTGCTGGTCATGTGACCCGGCAGGAGAAGCCCCTATGGACTCCATGGAGGGGATGCTTGGGACAGCGCGTTAGCATCCAGGAGACTAGCGGCCACTACGGTGGCGCCTGCCCCAGGAGAACGGGAATGCTAGGGGGAGATTAGCAAACTCAAATTTTTCCCTTTAGCGTCCTCGTTTTAGCTACAGGCACATGATAGTGTTTTCTATTCATCACCTACTCATTGTACTCATGATGAATCACTTCCTTTAGACCAGTGTTTCTCAACTCCGGTCCTCAGGTCCCCCTAACAGGCCAGATTTTAAGGATTCCCTTGGGGAAATACAGACAGAATTCTGCAATCACTGAGCATCAAATCATATCACCTGTGCTGGGCTTAAGATATCTGGCACGCCTGGCCTCTTGGGGGCAATTGAGGTCCAGGGTTGGGTAAAACAGCTTTCGACAGATAGCTCTCCACTTGATCACATTATGGTACTTCTCCACCATATGCTAAATTTCATGAAGAACTTTGGTTAAGTGGTAGGAGTACCTTCAGTTATTTTCTGTCCGAGAGATCTGATGACCAACATTGACCACCATTAAGAACCAAGGAGAAGAGTTGGGGAAGACCTTCAGTTATTTTCTGCCCATGAGATCTGATGACGAACATTAAGAACTATGATAAAGTGGTGGGGAGAACCTTCAGTTGTTTTCTGGCTGCCCATGAGATCTGATGATGAACATTAAGAACTATGATAAAGTGACGGGGAGAACCTTCAGTCATTTTCTGCCCATGAGATCTGATGACGAACATTAAGAACTATGATAAAGTGTCGGCGAGAACCTTCAGTCATTTTCTGTCCATGAGATCTGATGACCAACATTTCCTTTTGTATCTTTCAGAATAGAAAGCATTTCTATAATATATACATTTTCAGGTGAGTAATGTGTCCTTCTTGTAGAGTAATGGAAGTACGTGGTCAAAAAGGTGGGACATCTATGAGTGGACACTTAAGAGGTTATTAATTAACCTCCGAATTGGCCCCGAATTGCACCGGACGGTGAATTTCAGGCCAATTTGTCTATTCACTAAGCTGTCAATACAAAATACAGGCAAACTGACAGCAAAATACGGGACAATTAGCCACAGTTCGCCGCAATTTGGTGGTGTTTGGTGGCACAGTATTGCCCCATCGAAGGCTATAGATTTGTCTATTCACTGACCGTTGAATTGCACCAAAATTCCCTGATTTTCAGTGTTTCATTTCCACAGGTTTAAACAGTGAACACAATACTTTTGATTGCAATTAATGTAATATATTTTTTAAATGTTCTTTAAAAAATTATTCTTTTAGTTTTTTTGCAAAAAAACTTTTTTTTTTAAAAAGATTTTCTATTTTTTTGTATTTTTTTAGACGACATTTTTTATTTTTGTATTTTTTAGAAGACTTTTTTATTATGTTTTGTAACAGACCTTTAAATTATTTATTAGAGGAACTTTTTTATTATTCGGACACATTTTTACTACATTTTGTTGATTTATACTCATATTAGGAGAATAGGAGCCTTCCTTTTTTTCATTGCCGTTTGGTGGAATTCACCGATGCTAATTCAGGGCAATTCGGCAGTTATCGTTGCAATTCGGTGGTTTTCGCCGACGTCCGATAACTGCTTTGACGACTCCAATTTTGGCAAAATACTGTGATCAATCATGCTCTAAACCAGTGTTTTTCAAACTAGTCCTCAGGACCCCCTAACAGGCCAGGCTTGCAGGATAACTGAAGCACAGCACAGGTGATATGATTTGCTGCTCAGTGATTGCAGGATTCAGTCTGCATTTCCCCAAGGTGATCTGCAAAATCTGGCCTGGTTGAGGGTCCCGAGGACAGGTTTGAGAACCACTGCTCTAAACAGTGAATTCAACATATTTTCTGCGAAAATGGTATTGCGAAATGCGTCGTATTGCGGAAAAACACAAATAGGCCCTTAATATATAAAGGGCAGATCCATTTTCATATTCCAGGTCCCAGTCAAGAGTGAACCCATAAAGCTCTTCATCCAATTCAAGAAGGGTCCATAAAATCATTCTAAGGCTGGATGGCGTAGAGGTAACATCACTGCTCTATAACCGTGGAGAGAGACCGTGGAGACACAGTCACAGCACCTCTCCAGTAAGTGTCCTTGGGCAAGACACCTAACGGTACATACTCGCCACCCAGGACGTACTTGAAAACGAGAGAAATCTCAATGTATCCTTCCTGGTAAAATCCATTCTCAAAAAAAAAATACAGAAAAATATACGACCACCACCACCACCACCCCTTGGCTCTTGTGGTGGAAAAGCTTCCCACCATAATGGTTCTAAGCAAAGCATACATTTGGTTCTTTGATGCCTGTTTAACTGCTGTATTGTCAGCACTTTTCAACAGGGTTTGATAAATATTTCCCTTTTTACGTGAAATGCCACCACCTCCTGTGAGCAATGCAAACCAAGGGGATTTTTTTTTCTCGCTCTCCTTCCACTGCAAAAATATTTAAATGCTCGGAAAGAAAGAGAACCTAACAGTTTGCAAATACCAACAGCTCAATTATAGAAAAGATCTCTTCCTCCTCACAGGCATTAACATTTTAAACACTCCCTCAGGAGACATATGAAATCAGAGCTTTACACTATGGACTTTCTGTATTTCCTTATCATTTTTCTGCATTCATGTTTTGTCTCCTAAAATAGCTGTTTTGCATCTCCTGTGTCATTTACCCGGCTCTGTAATCTGCCATTCTCCATATATGCCGTAGCCCGCAGCTTTTCGATGTGTCTCTTTGTTAAGAGGGCTTTTTCTTTTATCCTTTAGATCACCATTAACTCGTTCAACATCCCGGTGACGTTAAGAGACGTTGTCTTGTAGAGGCTTCCGGTAGGGATGTGCGTTTCGGAATTTCGGAATTTTCACGAAATTTCCCGATTCGTGTTTTCGGATGCGGCCGATTTTCCGAAAATTTTTAGATCCGAAAATGGCAGATCCGAAAAGTTTTCCAAGCCGAAACGAAATATTTTTGGAATTTTCGAATGGACTTGAAATGTGTCAAATCGAAATTTATTTTCACTCTATTCATGATTTCGGTTCCATAAAAATACGAAAATTTCCGAAATCTCGAAAAGTCGATACAAAAAATGAGCTAAGTGACCCGAAAATATGAAAAATGGTCGATATTCCGAAAAAAAATGTACACGAAAAACGAGTCGAACTGAACCGAATCGAAACAGAAATCGGTCAAAACGAGCCGAATCGAAAACTTTAAACATCCGAACGAGCCGAACCGAATCGAACCGAAAAAAAAATCGGTGCACAAGCCTAGCTTCCGGGAAGACGAGAAGTACAATAATTTCTTAATAGGATTAAAGCTAAAAAAAAGTAGAAGATCATGGGCCGGGGTCAGGCGAGTGGTTTTCAGAGCGGAAGGAACGCCCGTGAGAGTGGATATTCCTCCCACTCTGATGCCCGTCTGTCCACCTGGCTGGAATACGGGAGGCAGCCTTTTGGGGGGTCTCTCTGGGCAATATGGGAGCCAGTGATCTGGACCCCCACAATACATGCAGAGGTTGTAAGTCTGCCTCCAGGGCCTTAGTCTACACCCTGAAGCCTTTGTAGTTTCGGAGGTTTAGTCCATAAAGGCCATCAAAGAACAGATTTTGGATGCCAAAGATCTACTATATCCATCAACCGTGATACCGACACACAGACACGTATATAAAAACATCAATATACACACAATACCAGCCTGATGTTTAAGAGTTTCTGCTTAACACCTTCACTATCAAGATCCAGTATACTCGATATACAAAAGCACCTGCTGGTGCCCCGTTATCGGGTGTACTCGAATGGGTCTAATTGTGGACCAATGCAAAGGAATCTTGTTTATTGAAAACAAAGTTTGTTTGCAACTGGTATCCACTCAATATGCCCCCAAAGTTTTAGCACCTCGGACACTAAAGCCGAGGTGATGAAACAGTTTGATCAGCTTGGAGTTCCGTTTTTTCCTATCAAGGAAAAATGGAGCCCAAGCTGTGTTTAAAGAGATGTAATAGCTCTTTTTGGCCAGAAGATGGTGCCATCTGCATGTCAAATAGTACATTATAGTTTTAAAACGTGCGTTTGAGTTTTCCAGGTAGTTTTTAACTATATGGCTACTGCAGGAGGGGGTGACAGCCCATGACATGTTCAGGGGCCCTTGCCAAACCCTATGCCATAGACTTAATGGCCACCCCATGACACACAGGACTGGTCATCCAAGATACCAGCAATTTTCCCAATGAGCCACTGCATCTACGGTCCTGTCCGTAGTTTCTCTGGTTTCCCGAAGGATACATTGAGATTTCTCATGTTTTACAAGAAGGATACATTGAGATTTCTCATGTTTTGCAAGAAGGATACATTGAGATTTCTCTGGTTTTCCAGGAAGGATACATTGAGATTTCTCTGGTTTTACAAGAAGGATACATTGAGATTTCTCTGGTTTCCCGGGAAGGATACATTGAGATTTCTCATGTTTTACAAGAAGGATACATTGAGATTTCTCTGGATTTCCAGGAAGGATACATTGAGATTTCTCATGTTTTACAAGAAGGATACATTGAGATTTCTCTGGATTTCCAGGAAGGATACATTGAGATTTCTCATGTTTTACAAGAAGGATACATTGAGATTTCTCTGGTTTTACAAGAAGGATACATCGAGATTTCTCTGGTTTTCCAGGAAGGATACATTGAGATTTCTTTGGTTTTACAAGAAGGATACATCGAGATTTCTCTGGTTTTCCAGGAAGGATACATTGAGATGGGAATGATACAAAATTTAATTACAGAATCAGCGATATAAATACGATGTCCGAAATTACTGAAATGGAACCGAAATCAGGAATGGAACGAAAATGAATTTCGATTTTACACATTACTAGTCCATTCGAAAATTCCGAAAAGTTTTCGTTTCAGCACGAAAATTCGTTCGGATCTGCCGTTTCCGGATCTGAAAATTTTCAGAAAATCGTCCGAATCCGAATGCACGAATCGGGAAATTTCGTGAAAATTCTGAAATTCCGAAACCCGAAACGCACATCCCTATTAATTAATCTACTTTGACTTCCCTGGCCTTGTATGGAATTGATCAGGTACGTAATACTATATTGAACAGCAAAGATCAATTAATTCAACACCACGTCGATTTAAAGTCAGGTGTTGTTTACCTCTCAGTAATTTGGCGGAATGAGGACCTCTTCACACTGCTGGATAATTGGTGAGTCTTGGGCCAAGCTTGAGTTTACTATATTGAAAAAGTGATATAAATGTTAAAATTTCAGTATCTAATTATGTGAGGTCACCCTCTTCCCCAAAATATATGTATAGCGTGTTCGGGGGCCTCTAACCGTAGTGACACCCTGAACTAATTTGTAAAGTGTGCTGGAACCGAAATATGAATCGATAGGCCTGAAAAAAAGGGCCAACCAGGGGAGTAAAACCTAAGAAGAATCTGTAGTAGGAAGGGATGGGTGGGAGGGCTGTCTTGACCTGCTGTGTTCGACTGGGCACACCCAGAGTGTTTAAGTAGCCATAAGGCTCCTCCCACAGCTCAAGGCCTCATGGCCTTTCTACATATATCCCATTCTTGAGGTCAGTATTTTTCTGTTGATATTCAAGGGCAAATAGGGAAAAGGTGACCTCAAAACCAGAAGTAATTTAAGTTAGCCGAGAGAGAAACTAGTGTTAAAACATTCTGGAAGTCTTAGCTTCGTAGATTCTATTAAAAGTATCAACCTTTTAAAGGTTACTCCATCAAGATGACTTAACTAGAAAAGTCACTACAAGACATAGGAGTGCAAAATAAGACGAGAGATTTGTAATGTCATGTGACCAAAGGCTAATCTTGTAGACTGATGAGCAAAATTCTGAATAATTTGGATTCGTGACCAATTGTGACTTCTCTTTGTTATGGAAGAGTTAGCGTTGGGGTCTGTTGAACATAGAGAATTAAAATTACCAAGTTCTTGTATAGGCCGTGTAGCAGAGAGAGTGCTTCAGTGATATGGCAAACTGAATGTAGTCTTAATATTCGGAGCAGGAAAATGACTTCCGAGATGTCTTGAACAAGACAACATCTGCACGACATGTCCTTGGGCCCTATTCCGACCAAGTCGGAACAAGGAGCCGCTTAGAGCAAGAACTGTTATGAGCTGATAGCTCTTAGTGGAACCCTGTTGCCGACCTTTTCTCTGTGTATGTCCTAGCTTGATTGCCCAAACATTTGTGCCTCCAGTGTCATTGAGTCCTCATTTCCTTAGGTCTTGATGGAACAACATTTAAAATACTATAAGCATCTGGTGGGACTTGTAGCCAATGTTCTTAATCAACAATTCAACAGAGTGCAAAAAAATGGGCCAGGAATCGGCATAAGTACCAACCTCCCTGCTCGATTCAACCAACCTACAAGGCAACATTAATTTCTCCTTCAGATAATGTACGTATGGTAGTACCAGGCTTATAAAATGTATAGGAATGAGCTCTCAGCGACAGAGGCTTGAAATGGATCAGACTTGCAAGTTCCATTTAGTACAGGGCTAATCATCTCTCTGTCTTCTGTAAGAAAGCCCACAGAAGGATGTGGTCACTACAAAACACTGTAAGTAATTTAAGGATACATATTTATGAACCATTAGTCTTTACTGCAACCAAAACCATTCTGTGAAAGATTAATAAGGTGCAACTTTGTAAGGAGATTGTCAAAAAGTGGTCATAAATCGAACTACTATCCCACAAGTCCACCTGAAATGGAAAAATGGAATATAAATCTTTAATGAATGTGTAAGTAGAGAGATCCTGCTTCTGCCCATTCTGGGTCCTTCATGGAACATCAAGAGGGTGGAGGGTAAGGTAAAGGCTAGAGTAATTAATGTAGGTACCTATTTGTCTATATAATTCAGACTGTATGTGATATACCACTTTAGTATTGTTATAAGCAACATGACAGATCTTTAGGCGGACACAATCAGGTAGAAGATCTTTTAGATAATTTGAGACTTGTAAGAGATAAACATATCTCCTCCAGTTCCTCCACCATCCAGTGGTGTTGCTATTGTCTTTCTTCAGTTACTGGAATTTAAGGCAATAGGTAGCAACCATACTGTCATATTCTCATGCCAGGAGAGCTTAAAGGTGGCCTATTGAGAATTCCTCACAATGGTAACCCATTTTGTTCCAATATATCCCCGACCAAGTTATTTTGTGTTGAGTGCCCCACCTTTACATACTTGGGTTTGTTTTAAGATTGGCCTGAGTAAAGGCTATATAGAAGAAACCTATGTCCACTACAAGGCAAGAAGGTTTATTGCCCACATTGAGCATGACCCACCAAAATGGGGTTTTATGACATAGCCATATGGTACGACCAATTCCCATATTTTCCTTTGTAGATAGGTGGTGTCATCTGAGATATTGTATGCTTTGTGTGTGCTTAAATCCTGTTTTTGTATCTAATACAAATTTAGGGGCCCTATTCCAAGTCAGTTATGATAATTAATGATTAGGATGTTATGATTAAGCCATTATGCTTAGCGTGCTTCCGGCATACAACAACCTAGCTGCAAACCTTTGCTGTGGCTCGGCTGTCACAGCTGCCTACTGTACATTAGCAAAACCACTTAACATCTGAAAAAAAACAATCCATACTCAGTTCTGATCCCACGGTGACAAGAATGGCACGATACAATGCCTCTACTCTCCACAAACAGAAAGATGCGGAGAACAAATAGTTCCCAAAGACCTTCCACTGACTATAAACGACCAGCCATGACAGGAGAGTAGAAGATACTCTTGACCATATCTTTTAGTGGCTCCCAACTTCTATGAGTCAAGCTGCTCACCCGTAATAACCACCGTAAGCTTAGCCACTCACACGTAATAGAGCCGGTAATAGGAACAGAGATTCTATTGGTTTATGGCTTGCAACAAAGTTTTCCATGCATTACCGGCTCAACCAGAATAGGACCTTGGGTCTTTTTAGCACCATCACTCCTAGTCAGTGCGTGGTCTATATGGTACTTCCCAGAAATTTTTCCTTGCCAATGCATGTTTAAAATGTCCATGGTGGCATTTGTGCTGGATTACCCTTAGATATTCTCTCAGTTGTCGGAAATTCATGGAACTCAGTCTAACCGCCAAGACCGCTTCTCAACCAGCCTTTCTCAAGCTGGTTTCAACGGGCAGTGTCAGATGACCTATGATGTCATGGTTTGGATGAGAAAAAAATACCCAGAAACATGAAAAGCAAAGAGCTTTTATATCGGAAAAGGATTTTTTTTAAAAATTATATTTGGTTTTACAAAAAAGCAAAGCTTATATTATAAAAATGCCAAATCTGAAGGCCATTCCCAGTGAATCCCTTTTGCATTTGAACATACCGTAGCCTTCAGATGTGTGTTTTATGCTTTCTACAGCTTTGATCTGGAAGAATGCTCGGTATTACAAAATTCCAGCATTTTTTCAGAGCTCTGAGTGAAACATTTCCTTTTTTTTTAAACTTCCATTTTTTTTCATACGACATGATCTGTCGTATGAACATATGACCGCATCGCCAGTCAATGACCATCACCTGGGTGGATTGGTGGAACATTCAATATGGCTATAGACATACATATACACTGCCTGGCCAAAACAAATAAAGGTCACACGCTGTAATATTTGGTTGTGCCGCCTTTTGCTGTGACTCCAGCTTGTGTAAAAATGATGTCTCGTGCTCCCTGAACCAGTCTTGATCAATGAATCCTGGCATCGCCATTTTGTAATATGCCCGCTGTGCCATCAGGGAAGAAAAAACATTTATGGAAAAACCTGCTCATTCTATATATTCAGGGAGTCACATGACCTAATTTTATGCTGAAACCTATTAATCACTGCAGCAATTATCCAATGGAAGGCTGTCACCTTTCTACTTGGTTAAATCCAGGTGGTGACTTTTTGTTGCCCGACAGTGTGTATATGACTAAAGGAAAATGATAACCTAATTTTGATTCCCTGATTGATTGATTGATTAAGAAGATCCAAGACATTTAAGGACTTTCTATTAAGAGAGATTCATTGAATACCTCTATAGTGGATTTTTGGTACATAATGAGGTTGGTACATAAAATGTGGAATGTTTAAACATTGAATGTGATGCGATTATCCCGATGTACGGACTGGTATAGTTACGTGCAGGCAAGATGGCCGCTGTTTGGAACGCAAGGTGAAACGCTAAATATGGCTGCCGCTTGGAACACAAGTTGGAACGCGGAAGTTACATCTCCATCTTGTATAAGGAAGTCATGACTGACACGAATACATGACATCATCGGGAGGCGTCCAGCTACAGGGATACGCATCCCCAGGTGGATATCTTTTGAGAACGAGCGCCAGTTATTATAAATAGGGCAATGTTAAGCCATTGAGACATTTCTAATTTTTACTTTGGTTTGCACCAACTGATGAAGCCGATCAGGGTTATCCAAAGAGATTCGAAAAGTCACCGCACGTTCGGTGACTTTTCGTTCTCTTCAATTCGGTTCGTGTTGCCGATTCCATTTCGGTGACCCTGAGGTGTATTCAGCAAACACCACAGGGCCCCCGAATTGCAGGGAAAAGCTACCGCAAACCTGGCGAAAACTAACCGCAAAACCTGGCGAATGCACGCCGAAAACCCGCAAAAACATCTGGATTAACCCATCGAAGACAGGGGCCGATCACCCGCAGGGAAGCCGCCGGAAAAAGCCGAAACCGCAGACAGAGGGAGGTGAATAAATTAGGAAAATAGTTTGTATGAATGTTTGAAAGTGAAACACTGTTTGCAAAGAAACTACTGAGCGAAAATGTCTGAAATTTGCATATGATCCAATGAATGATAATAAAGAGGGCTGTTACAGAAAAAAGAAGTAAACATAAAAAAAAAAAAATCGGACTTTTAAAAAAAATAAATCGGAAAAATGCTTAAAATATCCTAAAAAATCTATAAATAAAGAGACTCTTTACTGCAGAATTTTATAATGAACGGTTTATTAGATATTGAATTAAAACGGGAATATTTTTAACATTGAAGCCTATGGGATTCTCCTGAATAAACCTGTCGAATTAAACCACCGAATGGCAGGGCATTAGGGGAACCTTTCACTGCTGGTTTGTGTTCTCTCAATAGCCGAAGCAGTGCTTTTCATGGGGATTTCACTGCCCTCGAACAGGCACCGAACAGGCACCGTATGTGCAGGCAATTCGCCAGGATTTGGCGAATTGCCTGCTCTCTGGATAGCCGAATGGCCAGGAAAGGTAGCCGAATACAGATTTTCAGCGTTCGGTTACCTTTCTCAAGCAATTCGGATCTCTTTGGATAACCCTGTATGTTTAGGCGAAACGCGTTTTGGGAACCTTTTTATTACTTTTATTTCAGTTTTAATTCGTTTTGTTGATAGTAATTAATAAATCCCTTTAACCAAGTGGGTTTATTTTTATATATATATATAAATATTTGGTGTATGGTCAACTCCCCATCCGGGTCTCCAGTGCAGTGAAGGATCCTTTTTATAATACATTTATATTGGAACCAGTATCGCTGAACTTCAGTGTGAGGAGTGCAGCTCTGATGGACAAAAGCAGATGAAATTCGTTGCTGCAAACTAATTTTGTTTGCTTTTGGGCTGAAGAAGGTGCCCCCAATGTTTTAGCCATGTGGGCATAATGCCTGAGGTGCTAAAACCGTTTAGAAATTGGCTGAAGAATAGCCTGACATATCAGGCTTTCAGCAGCCAATGCAGGGAACCAAGTGCTGCAGCTGGAACCTCTATAACTCTATTTGGCCAGTAGATGGCTCCATCTGCCTGTCAAATAGGTTATTGAAGTATGAAATACACTGGGAATATTCTCAAATATTTCTTATTATATAATTAATTAATGGAAAAGCGTGTATATGTGAAGGCAGCGCTTCCGTGCAAAATAAATAGATATTAATTAGGGTAGTGGAATGTGCAGTGTCCACACACCTCCAAGGACACAATTAGTGTAAAAGGAACAAAACATAAATTCCTGGCGCACCTTGTATATTAGAGCATTGTTTTAGAATACAATATGTATGATACAATTGTAAGTGAACAGTGGGTAAAAAATATTGAGTATGTTTTTTTTATTGTCTCTTCCTTGTGTTTTTTTTTTCGTTTTTTTTCCTCTTAACACTGAAAACACTCAAAAAATTCAAACAAATTAAAAAAAATAGAGAAATCAGAATACTTATATTAGTAATGATGGTATCTTTATCTTCCTCCTTTCTTCCTTGGCAAATCCTCTGGAGTTAGCTTTTTTTTCCCCCAATGGTGACTCGTTTATTCATTAGCTCATTCGATGGTATATGGAGGTGCTATATAAATTTCAGGGAGGGGAGGGAGCAAACCTTATAAAGACAGGTGCTAAAGTAATAAATATGCAGCAGGACGATATGCTACTATATTCAAAAATGTATTCCTATAAATTCATATAAAAATAGACCATATGGTATGCATAATTAAAAAAGTTATTTAAAAAGTAATCGTGAAAGGGGATCACTTAAAACGCGTTTTCGCCAACCGGCTTCCTCAGTAAGTGTCCTCAGATAGTCTCTGGTGAAAAATATCAGTGATATCTAACTCCAGAGGATTTTCCAAGGAGGAAAGGAGGAAGATAAAGATACCATCATTACTAATATATGTATTCTGATTTCTCTATTTTTTTGAATTTGTTTGAATTTTTTGAGTGTTTTCAGTGTTAAGAGGAAAAAAAAGGAAAAAAAAAACACAAGGCAGAGACAAAAAAAAAACCATACTCAATATTTTTTACCCACTGTTCACTTACAATTGTATCATACATATTGTATTCTAAAACAATGTTCTAATATACAAGGTGCGCCAGGAATTTATATAATTAATTAAAAATGATTTTTCCAAAAAACCCTGGTTCCTAATGACCTTTTTTTTTTGGAAAATCATTCGGTAGTGAAGGGGTTAAGCAAAATTGATGGAGAGGATATGGATAATTGTGAAAAACCTATCAGAGATTTGCCATACCCACACAGTCTCTTTGTTGCACTCCCATATGCATTAAGGAATTCTGGGTAGGACATGCAAATTGTGATGTGCGTCACTTTGGACTTGGGTACATGGACCTAGAAATGTATTTGAGAGGTTCGGGCCTGAAGTTTTATATTGTTTCCCTGCCCTATCCTTTGTCAAAGTCACCCTGTATCTACAATTGAAGATGCAGGGTGATTAGGTTTCCTGTAGGCTTGTGCAGCGATTTTTTTTTTCGGTTCGATTCGGTTCCATTTTTCGGATTTTTAAACTTTTCGATTCGGCTCGTTTCGACCGATTTCGGATTCGATTCGATTCGATTCGGCCCGTTTTTCGGGTACATTTTTTTTCGGAATTTCGACCGTTTTTCGTATTTCCGTGTCACTGTGCTCGGTTTTTGTATCGACTTTTCGTAATTTCGGAAAATTTTCGTTTTTCGGAATTGCGCATTTTTCGGAATATCGACCATTTTTCGTATTTTTAGTGTCATTTTGCCCGTTTTTTGTATCGACTTTTCGTTTTTTCGAAAAATTTTCGTTTTTCAGAAAATTTTCGTTTTTACAAAATTTTCGTTTTTCGGAAAATTTTCGTTTTTCGGAACATCTGTTCTCCTCGTTTGACACATTTCAAGTCCATTCGAAAAATCCGAAAAAATTTCGTTTCGGCTCGGAAAACATTTCGGATCTGAAATTTTCGGATCTAAAATTTTTCGGAAATTCGGCCGCATCCGAAAACACGAATCGGGAAATTTCGTGAAAATTCCGAAATTCCGAAACCCGAAACGCACATCCCTAGTTTCCTGTATCCTATTCCCTGATGTCTGTGTTATATTAATATTCCCTTATGTATTAATTGTGAAGTCTCCTGTGGTATATACTGTGCTGTTTTATCTATGTGTATTTGTGAGTAATGGATTCCTTTGTTTTCACATGCTTCCATCAAGCCCTCCCCCTTTCCCCAGCAACCAGCTTTAACCAGATCCCTGTGCTACTCCCTGATCCTTTGTTTCAACGCTGGACGTGTTTCCATTGTCTTATACCTTTCCATTGTGTGTGTGTTTTTCCCAATTGTAAAATGTAAATAAAGTCAGTCCCAGTTTGATTTTCACTCTGCGAGTATCTCCTGTATTGAGTGGGTTTGAGCCAGAATCAGTACTCCTTCAGGATACTGGCGGTGAGGGGAGCATTATGCACATGGGCGCAGGACCCCCCACATTATACAAATGAAGTCCACAAATTCTCCCTTATTGGCACGTTAATAGCCTACTGGGACGCACACACCCCACAATGCCAGTGCAACACCGTTTCAATTGCTAAAACACTTCTCAGACAGATGTGATTGTATAAAACTAACTATACAACCAGTGGAATGGCTCTTTACGTGAATCAGCAATATAAGAATCACAAAGGCTCGTCAGCCTAAACATTGAAAGCCAAAACTAGCATATAGTGGTATGTCCTATAGATATACTTGAGATTTTATTCAGTGCCTGATGAATTTTGTTTTTCAGGAGCAACAGCTAAAAAGACGCTCAGTGTGTGGCGGAAATACAATGGTTTTAGAGAAATAATATTCTTTTTTATTCACGGAGCCTTTTTTCCTTCCAATCTTGCAGCATAACGTCGGCCACTCAAGGCGACCTAGATCTCGGTTTATTAAAAGATTTAACAAGCTGGTAGTCAGCTCTTGATCTGACCTCCCACTAATATCTCTCTTTTCTGTATCCACCAACACGGAGAGCAGAAGAAAAGGGAGGAAGCCGAACATGACAATAGCTGGAGTTGATAGAGGAAGAGTGAAAAAGATGGCAGAGGAGCAAGCAAGAACGAGCCATATGGGTGGTGGGAAGAGAAGGGAGGGGATGCGGAGATAACGCTGTGTCAAGAGACGAGACACTAGGAAGGAGATGAATTGTTTTCAGATAGTTGTTAATGGAACGGTTTATTACCAAGGCAACATTTAAAATAAATAAAATTTTATCACATCGTGTGTTTTCGATATCTATGAACGGAACGTGTTTCAAAGGGGAGACAGACAATACAGTGGGTTCATGGTCTTGTCTGCTGTGTCCCCCATCTTGGTGGTTATTGCTCGTCGCAGAAAAACTGGATATTTTCCAATGAAAATCTTTGCTGGTTTAGGACACAGAGAGCAGGTCCTTGATGGTCTCCACCGTCTGGCCAAGGCACGAGGCTTGTTTGGAGCCATAGGCTCAGAGGAACGAGAGCAGAACCTACTCGTGACTTAACGTTGGACTTTGCCATCCTAGTCAACGTTGGACAGCCCAGAGGGTAATGGCCAAACTTGTACAAGCTGGCAAGAAAATGAAAAAAACATAAATATTCAAGACTTACAGCAGTGCTCTTCAGAAGTGAAACCCTGTATGCGTGCAGAACATGTCAACCCATAAAATAGATGGTCCACTTCAGCAGAAGAGAACACCAGGTTTCAGTCTTTTGAGACAGACAAAAAAAAGAGAGTAATATACTGGCGGAGCATTGCCTATTCCGAAATGAGACTGTTCAGCTATGGATATGGGAGGGGGGGCAGTTTACAACACAAAATATCACACAATGGATATCTGAAGCACAGGACAGGGGATCTGATTTGCTGCTCACTCAGTAATTTTAGGATTTAGTCGGAATTTCCCCAAGATAATCCTTATATTCCGGCCTGGAAGGGTGACCCGAGGACCAGTATTGGCAACCTTGCTCTAATATGGCATGCTCCAGCCCAAGTGGGAACCAAGAAATTAACATCGAGTTTATAGTTCTGCAGGCTCCACCGGCAATGGATTTCATTCCAGTAGAGCACTACCAGGATATGGTGGGGTGGAAAAGTTCTAGCATAAAGGTGGGAAAACTGGATAAAACTGGATAAGGTCATCATTAACTATCTAACATAACTATCTAAAATATATCTCCATCCAAAACAATCTCACACTGAGTTCGGGATCTTCTAGGACAAAGGGCGTTCTAACCAGTACTAGAGTACCTAATAAAGTGGCCACACAATATGTGTGGAACCTCGTATACCTCGATAACCTTGAACATTTAAGTTTGATTATCTGGATAGTTTCTTTCAGGTTATGACTGTTACAGTCTGACACATTTAATTGGGGCATAAAACTTTAGATTTTTCACTCACATCCTTAAGACAGAGACTTTATCTTCTTCTTTTTTTTTTACTAAAAATAACAAGTGAATATTCTGATCTGATAAATATTCAATTAATGCCCTGTACTATGGAGCCCGTTAATAATAACAAGGCATTTTGGCAGCGTTCCCAAGAGTCTGAAGGATTCGACATTCTGCACCCAGTGCAATTATTTAAAATGTCATTTTCTAGATTAATTAATTTCATCTAGGAGCCGCCTATGGGGTGCTTAATATGTTCGCTCTTCGTACGTGGGTCATCCCTGTGAAAGAGTTAATTTGATTTCCTGTGATGGATTGGATTGTAGTGTTTAACAAACCAAAATGGTCAGCAGCCCGGGAGGAGAATAATATATATACTATATATATATATATATATATATAAGTAGGACCTGCCAGAGGGTGGATTACATTGACGCTGTTGGCAGGCTTAAGCAATTCATGGGCGTTCATTGCGAACCAAATTTCCACCATTTTATTCAGCAAAACTCAGAGTTAAGAAATTTTCACCATGTGGTAAAATCTGGATTATGCACCCATGCATGGAGCTGTTGTTGCAGGTTTTTGAATGTGTTTGTCTGGAGAAGCCACTTGCACATCACAGTAATTCGATGAATTGCATCCCAGAGCTCCTGTGTCACATTCCCCATATGCAGCAAGGAATTCTGGGTAGGATATGCAAATGACATCTGTCTCACTTTTATGCATCCTGGGCCTGTTATTACACAGGATCCTAAAATCAATGCTATGCCACACTATGGCTTTTTAGCAGAGATAAGGTTTATGCAACTGGTCAAAGCCACTCCTAGGACAGCACTGTTTCGGGTTAAAAGTGAGACAGAGGTCATTTGCATATCCTACCCAGAATTCCTTGCTGCATATGGGGAATGTGGCACAGGAGCTCTGGGATGCAATTCATCGAATTGCTGTGATGTGAAAGTGGCTTCTGCTATAATAAACATAACCATTATAGCGTGGAGGCTTTTTATCTCACTTTTTGTCCTCCACCACAACCCTAGTAAGTATACATATATATACCATGTTAGTCCAGATGCCAAAATCACGTATATAGCAGTCCGTAGTCCAATAAAAAAGGTAATACTATGGACTGCTATACTTGTAATTTATATATATATATATATATAGTACTTCAGAGGTCACGCAGGGATAGTTGTTCCCAAGTTCCCTCGTTGACCCTAGACTGAGTTTCTAGAACATAAAAAAGGTTAGGAGACCACAGGAAAGACTTGTTAACAGAAGGTCTTCCTTTATTCCCATTTATGTAATCTAAAAGGCACGTAGCTTAAAGAGACAGTTGCTTAGCAACCAAATCCGAGCTCCCATTGATAGCACCTAACCTGATTTCCCAGAAGGCCACAGGAAGGCACTAGAGTCTTTGCTGAGGCCTGGCTGGCGGGATCAGGCCTTTTTGATAATTTTATCTGCACAGGACAAGAAAAAATATGTATCCTGGGCCTTTGTGTACGCACCTTACGTGTACAAGACATAATGGCTGCTGTGTTGCTGATGAGCAATAAATAGGACACCTCTGTAAGATGTAAAGTGTGAGGCCTGGGAAAGGAACACATTGGTCTTCAATGTAAAACAACAAATACATAGCTCCAGCAGACAGAACCTACTGTTTTATTCATCTTTTACAGATTTACAATTATATATATATATAACACCAACATGTTCCACGGCCCTCTGCTATTGTGTCTTAAAATATAGAGAATTTCATGAGGAAAGTTAAGACAGCTGGTCTAACTAAAATAATGAAAGATAGATGAAAAGTATAAATATCTACAGGGCTATTCAGAAGAAAGAGGTGAAAACCTTGAGAATGACTGGAGAACTGAAAATTCTAGGTCAAAATAGTCAAACCAGAAAAATTCTCCCATTTATCTCACTTTCCAAATTGGCTATTTGGTCTAGATTGTTCATTGTCCTGGCAATTCTCAAGGTTTTCACCTCTCTCTGAATAGCCCTGATAGAATAAATAGAAAGGAATAGGCACTCCAGTTTTTTTTTTATCTCTGGGCAGGTTTAGTGAACGTACAGTTGTGTTCAAAATTATTAAACCCCCAATGCTGTAAAGGGTTTTAGGGAATTTAGTGTACATTTGTAATTGTATTCAGAATGCTTTGGGGCTGTTTTGCTTCTGCAGGTACAGGGAAGCTTCAGCGTGTGCAAGGTACCATGAATTCTCTTCAGTACCAGGAGATATTGGATGACAATGTGATGCAGTCCGTCACAAACCTGAGGCTTGGGAGACGTTGGACCTTTCAACAGGACAATGATCCCAAGCATACCTCCAAGTCCACTAGAGCATGGTTGCAGATTAAAGGCTGGAACATTTTGGAGTGGCCATCGCAGTCACCTGACTTAAATCCGATTGAGAACCTCTGGTGGGACTTAAAGAAAGCAGTTGCAGTGTGCAAGCCTAAGAATGTGACTGAACTGGAGGCTTTTGCCCATGACGAATGGGCGAAGATACCTGTAGATCGCTGCAAGACACTTGTGTCAAGCTATGCTTCACGTTTTAAAGCTGTTATAACTGTAAAAGGATGTTGTACTAAGTACTAAGATTGAATGTCACTTGGGGGTTGAATAAAACTGATAATGATGTGAGCACAGAAAAGACATTTGTGGTTATTTCATTATAAATGTTATGTTATATTTGTCTGACCTACACGTGCCTCTTTGATTTAATTGTAAGCAAGATGACTGAATGATCAAAATCAATGTCAAACTGGCCAAAACACTCAATTTCAGTGGGGGTTGAATAATTTTGAACACAACTGTACATCAAGATGTAACATTGCTTTTCCTCACAAGCCTTTTTGCAACCTAGATGGATAGATAGTGATAGACAAACAGACAGGCAGATAGACACGGGCTACTCTTCTCATGTACACAGGTGATATTCATTTTCCCTTTATTCATACCTGATGAGATGAGATTTGATTGGTTAAATGTGGGATTATAGGTGTGTGATGAGAGTTGTGTAGGATAATGTGGAGTTATAGGTGTGTGATGAGAATTATGTGGGTGAATGCAGGGTTTATAGGTGTGTGTAGAGGGTTGTGCAGGTGAATGTGGGGTTGTAGGTGTGTAATAAGAGTTATGCGGGTTAATGTGGGATTTTGGGTGCATGATGAGAGTTGCGTGAAAAAAATGTGAGGTTTTAAGTGTGCTGAGAGTTGTGTGAATATGTGGTCTTCTAGGTGTGTGATGAGAGTAGTGTGGTGGATAAATATGAGTTACATGATTAGTTGTGTGGATACATCTCGTGGTTGTAGGTGCGTGACGAGAGTTGTGTGGATAAATGTCGAGTACTAGATGTGATATGAGAGTTCTGTGGATAAATGTATGATGAGAGTTGCGTGAGCAAATGTAACATTTAAGTCTGGGGTCAGACCAGCGCACTTTTAACGTGCGTTCTGGCGCACATAATTACGGCCGCACTAGCAGCAGATGACGGGCAATGACGGCCAATATACGATGTACGGGCGCACAAAAGTCCGGCCGTGCAATGCAAGTGGAATTTGAATGCATTTTTTTGAGAATGCTGAACCGCTAGTACTGACGTACTGAGTGCGCAGCTGCGGTATAGCGGCGTGTGTGCGTGATTAGGAGATGTCAGACACTGCTAATGTCCAGCCGCAAAATAACGTCCAGACGCAAAAAGAGTTTTATTGACGATCCGTACAAAATCACGCCCGAAAATGCGCGTCGTCTGACCGTTTTTGCGCATTCCATGAAAAAATACGTCAATGCGTTCGGACACACTTTTTCACGTTCGCGGGGAAAAATGCTTTTGTCTGACCCTAGCCTTAATTCTTTTTTCTGTAACAGACCTTTTTACTATCATTCATAGGATCTTATATGTAAATTCCAGGCATTTTCGTTCAGTAGTTCTTTTGCAAACAGCATTTAAATTTTGACACTTTCAATCATATTTTTTTTTTATTTACCCTGTTCGTTGGCTTGTCGGCTTTTTCCGGCGGCTGCTCTGCTCTGTGATCATCGAATCGTCGGATTTTTCCAACTTGCTTGTTGTGTGTTTTGCGGTGGTTCCGGTGGGTTTTCATTTGGCGGTGTTCGGCGGGTTTGTGGCGAATTTTCCCTGCACTCTGGGGACCCTGCGGTGAATGCTGAATTCACCACAGGGTGGGGAACTTTGATTCCCCGAAGTGCAGGGAAGTGCGGGGAACAAGAGAACACCGAATGTCAAGGACATTCATTCTATTCAATTTATTTATAAATGACCTTGAGATAGGCATTGAAAGTCATGTATCAGTGTTTGCAGATGACACAAAACTAGGAAAAGTAATACAATGTGAGCAGGATGTTACTTCGCTGCAGAGGGATTTAGATAGATTGGGGGACTGGGCACTTATATGGCAGATGAAATTTAATGTAGATAAATGCAACGTTATGCACTTTGGAGTGAAGAACACACAGGCAACTTATACCCTAAATGGTACGGAGTTAGGGAAATCCAAGCAGGAGAAGGATTTGGGAATAATCATAGACTTCAAACTAAGTAACAATGTGCAATGTCAAACAGCAGCCGCCAAGGCCAGCAAGGTATTGACATGCATTAAAAGGGGAATTCACTCTCGGGATGAAAACATAATTTTGCCTCTGTATAAATCAATGGTCAGGCCGCACCTTGAATATGCCGTGCAATTTTGGGCACCTGTCTTAAAAAAAGATATTATAGCGTTAGAAAAAGTGCAGAGACGGGCGACTAAATTAATAAGGGGAATGGAAGGGTTAAGTTATGAGGAAAGACTAACAAGCTTAAACCTGTTTAGTTTAGAGAAACGTCGCCTTAGAGGGGATCTGATAACTTTATATAAATATATATGGGGCCTTAGAGGGGATCTGATAACTTTATATAAATATATACGGGGCCTTAGAGGGGATCTGGTAACTTTATATAAATATATACGGGGCCTTAGAGGGGATCTGGTAACTTTATATAAATATATACGGGGCCTTAGAGGGGATCTGATAAACTTATATAAATATATACGGGGCCTTAGAGGGGATCTGATAAACTTATATAATTATATACGAGGCCTTAGAGGGAATCTGATAACCTTATATAAATATATACGGGGCCTTAGAGGGGATCTTATATAAATATATACAGGGCCATTATAAACCATTGTCTGGAAACCTATTCATTAACAGGACTATACACAGGACACGGGGTCACCCATTTAGACTGGACAAAAGGAAATTCAGCCTAAAGCATAGGAAGGGTTATTTTACAGTGAGAACAATAAAGCTGTGGAATTCTCTGCCTGTTGTGGTGGTTGGGTCAGACACTGTACAGACTTTTAAACAATGTCTGGATGACTTCCTGCAGACACAGAATACTAAGGGTTATAAATATTTAATACGTGGGTAAAAGCTTCTTGATCCAAGGAGAAATCTGACGCCATTCTGGGGTCAAGAAGGAATTTTTTCCCAGTATGTTGCATATTGGCGAACATTTCAGACTGGGTTTTTGCCTTCTTTTGGATCAACAGCAGTAGGGGTTGTGTGAGAGGCTGAACCCAATGGACGCATGTCTTTTTTCAACCTATGTAACTATGTAACATTTTGGTGCTCTCTGAATAACCCCCGGAGAGGTGTATGTTTTTGCTCAGGCCACAAAAAAAAAAAAGTGACCACAACAGTATAAAATAAGAGGGGTAAGAGTCATTTTAACTTTCGACATGGCTCATCTTTGATAATATGACAGTATTTTTTCCCCAGCGAGTGCTTGGACCGCACTTCCAACACCGGAGGCAGGGACCTGCATCCTTAGAGCTCGTCCAAATTACTTGGCTGCAGCTATTATTAGCTAGCTGATAAAACGCGTTGACATTTTTTTTTTTGTGACTCCTCTAATGATGCTAGTCTATGACAGAAATGAAGCTGCTCCCTCTCTCCTGACATGCTTTTAAACCTGCTCTCAGTTTTATCATCCGCTCTATTCTCTATTTCCTGTCTCTCGTTCCCTCTTTGCGTCTGCTTTCCTCTGCTATAATTTAGTTCTTCTCTTTTGTTCCTTATCTTCTCCTTGCACGTTTCTCATATTTTATTTCCTTCCCAGCTACTGGGCAAAAGAAGGAAAAAATAATAATACGTTCCTTCCGTGCGGCTTCGCATTTTAACCCGTTCCGTGCCAAGGAACAGGCGCTCATCAGATATCGGTCCGTAAATAAAATGAACATTCGGCGGAACGCGTTAGTTTTATTGTACGTTTTGTTGGTTTTTTAAAGTCTGGCATGAAAAGAGTCGTTATCCTTTGCTCTATAATTTTTTTTTCTCTTTATAATTTTTATTTTTTCAAGGCTTTATGGGGTGGGGTTTAGTCAATAATTTCCCAATTTTCAGTTAAAAGATGGATTAAATGTATAATTTCAGATATTTGTTTCACAGTGGCATTGAAGAAGAGACAGGAGTATTAAAGGGACACATAAGGCTAGGGTCAGACGAACGCATTTTTGCGTTGTCTGTGAAAAAGTGCGTTCGAACGAATGGACGCATTTTTTCACGGAGTACGTGATAGCGGTCATACGATGCGCATTATCGTTCGTGATTTTGTACGGATCATCAATAAAACACTTTTTGCATCTGGACGTTATGTTGGCCGGACATTAGCAGTGTCTGACATCTCCAAATCACGCACACACGCCGCTAGCGGACGCAGCGCACTCTGTACGACCGTACTAGTGGTTTGACGTTCTCGAAAAAATGCGTTCGTTTGCCACTTGCGTTGCGCAGCCGGAGCTTCGTGCGACCATACTTCGTATATTGGCCGTCATTGCCCGTCATTTGCTGCTAGTGCGGCCGTAATTAAGTGCGCCAGAACGCATGTTAAAAGTGCGCTAGTCTGACCCTAGCCTAATCTGTAACTAGACTACATGTGCATTACAAACAAAACCACTTTATAAAGCACATTATAAAGCACATTATAAAGCACATTATAAAACACATTATAAAACACATTATAAAACACAGGCTGCCGTTTTTCTTCTTTGTTTGAAGTAATTACATGTAAGTAGGAAAAATTAAGTTACGTTTTTTTAATCACCTGTTTCTATTTTGTGGATTTTTCCCACGATGCAACATTTACCAAAATCTGTGCAAACCTTTTACTTTGTAGCTGTGCTTTATCCTATACAGTATTTAACAGTTAATGAGGTGGAGGAAGGCATGTTTAGATATGGCTGCAGGGGGTCTATTGTGTTATCCAGCATACCTTAGATAAGAGCTGGCAGATGAATGAGATAAAACGGGGAGTTTAAAACACTTCTAATCTACAGTGATCCTCTGCTTTAGACGAATGTATGGTGTGGGATCATGTGCAATCGCATCATTGGTCTGTTTTTCTTCAACGAGACATCAATTACTGCAAATGTTTACCTTGACCTTTTGACTGAATACGCGGCACCACAACTACATGACCTTCAACCAACCATCATTTTCCAGCAAGATGGTGAACCACCACATTGGGGACTGCATGTTCGTGGGTTCCGAAATTAAACATTTTCAGCGTGGTGGATTGGAAGGGGTAGCCCAAACCCCTGGCCACCTCGTTCACCAGATATCACTCCCCTCCACTTCTTTCTATGGGGGTATGTTAAAGATATGGGGCACTATTACATTCTTCCCGCAATTTCGCCCGCGCAGCGCATTTTTTTTTGCGCACAGCATAATGCGTTATCGTGCGAAAACTAACGGTGGTATTACAATCCTCGCTCATTTTGTCGTCCGTCAAAAAATAACGTTCGTAAAAGTGACGCACAGAAATCAGTGAGCGCAATGTAATTTTTGACGCGAGTCCGTCATTTTTGTGCGGACTGCGCACAACATTCGTACGTTTTGACGGAAGACAAGGTAGTGGCCGTCATTTTTGACAGATCTAGTAAAAAAAAAACGTGCGCATCGACGTTCTCCGTTGTGAATCCGCAGTTTGGTACGGTCAGGTTGTTACAATTTGCCGTTACCACCAGCTTTTCAAAGACGTTAAAATTATGCGCGCAAACGTTGTCCGTTAAATTTTGCGCTAAGATTGTAATACCGTGCGCGCACCAGCGCACAAACGCGTTTGCGCTCACAATGTTAAGTATAGGATGCGCACAGTTCATCTCGCTCGCGCAGGTCCATCCGTGTTAAACGTTAACGTGCATTTTGTGCGCGAACGTTGTAATATGACGTTCAGCACAAAGGGTTTTGCCCCTCGCGTTAATGCGTTTTTGCGCACGCGCAAAATTGTGCGCGAAGAATGTAATAGGGCCCATAGTGTATGGAGTGAAGGTATGGGACATCACTAATCTAAAGCAGAGGATCACTGATGCCATTGCCACTAAGGATGTGCGTTTCGGGTTTCGGAATTACGGAATTTTCACGAAATTTCCCGATTCGTGTCTTCGGATTCGGCCGAATTTCCGAATCGGGTCGGACCCGAAAATCGATAGATCCGAAAAGTTTTCCGAGCCGAAACGAAAAATTTTCGGATTTTTCGAATGGACTTGAAATGTGTCAAATCGAAATTTATTTTTGCTCTATTCATGATTTCGGTTCCATTCGTGATTTCGGTTCCATTTCGGTAATTCTGGAAATCGTATATTTAACTATTATCGGTTATATCGCTGATTCTGTAAATTTTGTATTTGTAAATGCGTATCACTTGTTTCTTGTGGCATTCGGGTCAGTTTAGCGTTTTTTAAATCGTTTTGTTCATTTTTTTTGTTCCTTGGCTTTCATACCATTTTAATATGATTAAATAAAGTTGTGAAATGTATATTCAATTATTCATAAGAAAAAAAGGATCTTTATTTAATAAAAAAAAACACGATAGAATCGCCAGAATTATCGTAGGCACTTTGAAACGAGGAGAACAGACATTCCGAAAAAACGAAAATTTCCAAAATTTCCGAAAAGTCGATACAAAAAACGAGCAAAGTGACCCGAAAACACCAAAAATGGTCGATATTCCGAAAAAAAAAATGTACACGAAAAACGAGCTGAACCGAACCGAATCGAAACAGAAATCGGTCGAAACGAGCCGAATCGAAAATTTTAAACATCCGAACAAATCGAACCGAATCGAACCGAAGAAAAAATCGGTGCACAAGCCTAATTGCTACCATTGATGAGGGGATGCTACAGCCAACAATTGAGTACCGTGTTGATGTGCTTCGTGCAACTAATGGTGCCCATATAGAAGTGTATTAAATGAGGCAAAAAAAACTTAAATATATACGTCTCATTTTGTAATAATTTTCACTTATCTGTCTTTTCATTTACCTTCGGAATAAATTTTTGAAATTGTAAAGAGACTTTATGGACACCCTGTGTATCTTGAGTCCCACATAGGTCGAGTGAGGTCAAAGGTCGCGCTTTGGTCAGTGTCAAACAGAGCCGCTTTACGATTCCGCTGACAGATCTGCGAACACGTTGGGCGTAATGTACAGCTATATTTGTCCGGAGACCATAAAAGGCAAATTCTTTCTGTAAATTTAAGTGTGACCAGGGGCAAATCGCAAAAAGGACACCACGCGTTTTCGTTTAATCAAATCTCATCTTGAGTTATGTTTTTACACCGGCTGGTAGGTGGGCTGTCCCGTGTCATGTGTCCGTGTTATGTGTCACGTAGGGATTTGATGGGTGAGATTTTTTTTTTTATCTTGCCGTACGGCTATCTGGAAGACAGAATAATTAATTGCTCTTAATCTGGACGACCGACCAAAAATAGAACTGATTGAGTCACAGGCCAGATAATAAGTGTATAGAAAATAAATGATGTTACGCTGGAAAACAGCTTATAAGGTATTACATGCCTACGCAACACAAACCCTGCTGTGCACAAAGCAGGAGACTTATATATATATATATACACACACAAACACACACACACACACACACACACACACATACATACATACATACATACATACACACATACATACATACATACATACATACATACATACAGGGTTATTCAGGGAGATACGAAATGTCGCCGAAATGTAACTGGACATTTCAGGGCCATTTGGCCATTCAAAGAGTTGGCAAAATTTTGGCGAATTGAATGCACGTACGGTGCCTGTTCGACGGCAGTGAAATCCCCCATAGAGAAGCAATGGTTAATCTATTCAGAGAATAGAACAGCAGTGAAAAGTTGCCGAAGTGCCCTGCTGTTCAGTGTTTTCATTCGGCAGGTTTATTCAGGCGAATCCCATAGGCTTCAATGTTAAAAATATTCCCGTTTTAATTCAATATCTAGGAAAACGTTTATTATTATAATCTGCAGTAAAAAGTCTCGTTATTTATAGATTTTTTTAGGATCTTTTAGGCATATTTCGGGGTTTTTACTGCAAATTTCTTTCCATTTTTTTTCTAAATCATATTTTCTTTTTCCTGTAACAGCCCTTTTTATTATCATTCGAAGGATCTTATATGTAAATTCCAGACATTTTCGTCCAGTAGTTTTTTGCAAACGGAGTTTCAGTTTTGACACTTTGAAGCGTATTGTTTTGTTTTTTTATACCCCGTTCGTCAGCGTGTCGGCTTTTTCTGGCAGCTGCTCTGCGCTGTGATCGACGACTCGTTGTTTTTTTCCATCGTGTTCGGCGTGTTTTTTGTGGTGGTTTCTGTGAGTTTACGGTGAGTATTCGGCGAGTGTTCGTCAGGTTTGCGGTGGGTTTTCCCTGCACTCCGTGGACCCTGCAGTTGTACTTGAATACACCACAGAGTCAGCGAACTAGAAAAGCTGAATCGCCCCGAAGTGCGGGGAACAAAAGGGCACCGAAATGTAAAGCCGACACGCTGACGAACGGGGTATAAAAAACAAAACAATATGCCTGAAAGTGTCAAAACTGAAACTCCGTTTGCAAAAAACTACTGGATGAAAATGTCTGGAATTTACATATAAGATCCTTCGAATGATAATAAAAAGGGCTGTTACAGGAAAAAGAAAATATGATTTAGAAAAAAAATGAAAAGAAATTGTAAACCCACAGAAACTACCACAAAAAAACACGCCGAACACGCCGGAAAAAAACAACGAGTAACGATCACAGCGCATAACAGTTATTCACAGTCTGAATAACCCTTATATTATATATATACTGCATATACAGTTGCAATAAAAAGTATGTGAACCCTTTGGATTACGTGGAGTTTTGCATGAATTGGTCATAAAATGTGCTCTGATCTTCATCTAAGTCACAACAATTTGAAAAACACAGTCTGCTTAAAATAATACAACACAAACATTATATGTTTTCATGTTTTTATTGAACAGAACATGTAAACATTCACAGTGCAGGGTGGAAAAAGTATGTGAACCTTTGGACTTAATAACTGGTTGACCCTCCTTTGGCAGCAATAACCTCAACCAAACGTTTCCTGTAGTTGCAGATCAGACCTGCACAACGATCTGGAGTAATTTTAGACCACTCCTCTTCACAAAACTGTTTCAGTGTAGCAATATTCTTGGGATGTCTGGTGTGAATCTCTTTCTTAAGGTCATGCCACAGCATTTCAATCGGGTTGAGGTCAGGACTCTGACTGGGCCACTCCAGAAGGCGTATTTTGTTTTGTTGAAGCCATTGTTTTGTTGAATTACTTGTATGCTTTGAGTCATTGTCCTGTTGCATCACCCATCCTCTGCGGAGCTTCAGTTGGCGGACAGATGGTTTTACGTTTTCCTGCAAAATGTCTTGATAAACTCTGGAATTCATTTTTCCATCAATGACAACAATCCGTCCAGGCCCTGAGGCAGCAAAGCAGCCCCAAACCATGATGCTCCCTCCGTCATGTTTTACAGTGGGGATGAGGTTTTGATGTTGGTGTGCTCTACCTTTTTTTCTCCACACATAGTGTCGTGTGTTTTTTCCAAACAACTCAATTTTGGTTTCATCTGTCAACAGAATATTTTGCCAGTAGTGCTGTGGAACATCCAGGAACTCTTTTGCAAACTTCAAACGTGCTGCAATATTCTTTTTGGACAGCAATGGCTTTCTCCGTGGTGTCCTCCCATGTACTCCATTCTTGTTTAATGTTTTCCTTATTGTAGATGTGTCAACAAAAATGTTAGCATGTGCCAGAGATTTCTGTAAGTCTTTAGCTGACACTCTAGGATTCTTCTTTACCTCATTAAGCATTCTGCGCTGTGCTCTTGCAGTCATCTTTACAGGACGACCATGCCTAGGGAGAGTAGCAACAGTGCTGAAATTTCTCCATTTGTAGACAGTCTGTCTTACCGTGGACACATGAACATCAAGGCTTTTGGAGATACTTTTGTAACCCTTTCCAGCTTCATGCAAGTCAACAATTCTTGATCATAGGTCTTCTGAGAGCTCTTTTCTGCGAGGCATGGTTCACAACAGGCAGTGCTTCTTGAAACCAGTAAACCCAAAACTGGTGTGTGTTTTTAAAGGGCAGGACAGCTTTCAGCAACACATCCAATAATATCACACTGATTGGACTCGAGGTTGGCTCACTCCTGGCTCCAATTAGCTCTTGGAGAAGTCATTAGGCTAGGGGTTCACATACTTTTTCCACCCTGCACTGTAAATGTTTACATGTTATGTTCAATAAAAACATGAAAACATATAATGTTTGTGTTGTATTATTTTAAGCAGACTGTGTTTTTCAAATTCATGTGACTTAGATGAAGATCAGAGTACATTTTATGACCAATTCATGCAAAACTCCACGTAATCCCAAAGGGTTCACATACTTTTTCCTGCAACTGTATACAGTAAGTGCACTATATAGTATACAGTGTAATCATTGCATCTCAGTAGCACCCTTATACAACAGATATTAAGGTCTGAGTGGAGACTCACCCTGTTTTGTCTTGTTAATTACTACAGTATATATATATATATATATAATGTAGTGATACCAAATATATATATATACACATTAAATGTGTCGGCACTCCAGAACAGTTCAGCAAAAAATGTAACTTTTATTTAATCCTTTAAAGTAAAACATAGGACTTGCGACTTGCATATATGTATACATTGTTGTATCTCCAGCCAGGTCATTATTGCTGCTGCCCCTTTCCATGTTTTTCTTTTTTTATCCCAAAGTGGAATTGTTCCTAGTGAGGGTATAAATATACCCTGTGGTTGTACTTGAATACACCGCAGAGTCGACGAACTAGATTTGCCGAATTGCCCCAAAGTGGGTGGAAACGAAAAGGACATGTCGTGCTTTCTGAATAACCCTGACAGTGACATTGCAATGACTTTACATCTGAGTTGCGCAATCTCTTCTACGTAGTGACATCACTATTCGTTTATCTTGCACAAAACCCTTGAATAACAGTTTTATTAGTGTCATATCAACCCATACACACCAGTAAATTAATATTATTTTATTGATTTGGCCGACAGCTATAATCGGGGAGTTCTTGCTCTCCCATTTATCAACAGGAAGCGCAAATAAAAAAAGATGCTTTCTCAGGATGGTCACCTGTGAGATTTATCCACCGTTACCCTACTGTTATTCCGCATTAATTTCCCTGACCTTTCTGTTGTCTCTACGTTTATATCTTCTATATAAAAAGCTATTTGTGTCGCCTCCAGCTGCCCTTTCTTTTTATTATACGGCATAAAGACGTCAGGTGGAGGTGTCACGCGGCATGTATTGCGAAAGTAAAAAATTCAAAGTGACATTAAAACACCAGCTTGAAAATCCGTTCCCGGATTGAAATGACAGTGTTTGCGCGAATGGCTCACCGAGGGTTTCCTAGTCATGAAACATTTCCCCGTGCGTTGGTTCCCCATCCATCACAGAGTGATTGAAACCTGCATGAATTAAAGGTCCTGCCCAGGGGGCAACATAATGAGCTCTGATATTAAGTGCTAGAAGCCTCGCGGCCAGTCACTGGAAAAGTGTTACATTAAGCCACTCAGCACTGTCATTACACTGGGTTATTTCCTTTTTACAGTTGTGTTCAAAATTATTCAACCCCCACTGAAATTGAGTGTTTTGGCCAGTTTGACATTGATTTTGATCATTCAGTCATCTTGCTTACAATTAAATCAAAGAGGCACGTGTAGGTCAGACAAATATAACATAACATTTATAACGAAATAACCACAAATGTCTTTTCTGTGCTCACATCATTATCAGTTTTATTCAACCCCCAAGTGACATTCAATCTTAGTACTTAGTACAACATCCTTTTACAGTTATAACAGCTTTTAAACGTGAAGCATAGCTTGACACAAGTGTCTTGCAGCGATCTACGGGTATCTTCGCCCATTCGTCATGGGCAAAAGCCTCCAGTTCAGTCACATTCTTAGGCTTGCGCACTGAAACTGCTTTCTTTAAGTCCCACCAGAGGTTCTCAATCGGATTTAAGTCAGGTGACTGCGATGGCCACTCCAAAATGTTCCAGCCTTTAATCTGCAACCATGCTCTAGTGGACTTGGAGGTATGCTTGGGATCATTGTCCTGTTGAAAGGTCCAACGTCTCCCAAGCCTCAGGTTTGTGACGGACTGCATCACATTGTCATCCAATATCTCCTGGTACTGAAGAGAATTCATGGTACCTTGCACACGCTGAAGCTTCCCTGTACCTGCAGAAGCAAAACAGCCCCAAAGCATGATTGACCCCCCGCCATGCTTCACAGTAGGCAAGGTGTTCTTTTCTTCATAGGCCTTGTTCTTCCTCCTCCAAACATAGCGATGATCCATGGGCCCAAACAGTTCTAATTTTGTTTCATCAGTCCACAGAACACTATCCCAAAACTTCTGTGGTTTGTCCACATGACTTTTGGCATACTGCAGTCGACTCTTCTTATTCTTTGGAGACAGCAAGGGGCTGCGCCTGGGAGTTCTGGCATGGAGGCCTTCATTACGCAGTGTGCGCCGTATTGTCTGAGCTGAAACTTCAGTACCCACATCTGACAAATCTTTTCTCAGTTCCTCAGCAGTCACACAGGGACTTTTCTCCACTCTACGCTTCAGGTAGAGCACAGCAGTCGAAGTCAGCATCTTCTTTCTGCCACGACCAGGTAGCGTTTCAACGGTGCCCTTTGCCTTGAATTTGCGAATGATGCTTCCTATGGTCTCTCTTGGTATGTTTAACATCTTTGCAATCTTCTTATAGCCATTGCCCTTCCTGTGAAGAGTAATCACCTCTTCTCTTGTCTTCCTGGACCATTCTCTTGACTTCACCATGTTTGTAACCACACCAGTAAATGTCTAGAAGGAGCTGAGTATCACAGTCATTTTAAAGCTGCCTAATTGGTGCTTATTATGCTTTATTGCTGCTCCGTGACATCCACAGGTGTTTTCAATACCTGATTGAAAACACTTGAATGAACCTCTGTTCTTCAGAGTGGTAGTCTTTAAGGGGTTGAATAATTGTGTCAATGAAGAATTCACAAAAGAAACATTTACTACTGTATTACAAAACCAATTGATGTCATTTTAGTTGCATATGGTTCTTTAAAAAGTCCTTGTAGGATTTCATTCTGAATACAATTACAAATGTACACTAAATTCCCTAAAATCCTTTACAGCATTGGGGGTTAAATAATTCTGAACACAACTGTATATATATATATATATATATATAGTAATAATTTTGGGGAGTTTTTAGAAGATATTTTTGATTTCCATACGTTTTAAATGGTGTTTTGTTTTATTCTGTAACAGACCTTTTTATTATTTTTTACAGGACCTTTAAAGAATATTTTCACACATTTTCATGCATTTTAATTGTTTTAAATACCTTTTAAAAAATAGCAGAGTTTGGTTTTTTTCTCTGTAGTTTGGCAGCGTTCGGGGATCAGTTCGGCGGTCTTCAGCAGCATTTCGGGGGGCTGATCGGAGGTCTGTGGCGACGTTCGGCGACGTTCAGCAGTCTGTTCAGCGGTGTTCGGCGACTCCACGACACGTCTGGCAAACTTTGGGAACCCTGGTTTTCTTTAGGGTTAGTATAAGGATTAGGTTTAGTATTATATTAAAGTTAATAATAGGGTTATGTGTTGTAATAGAGTTAGTATTAGGATTAGATTTATTATTATTTTAGAGCTAATTTTAGGGTTATGGTTATATTAGGGATAGGGTTAGGATTAGCGTTAGGGTTAGGATTAGGTTTGGTATTATATTAGAGTTAATAATAGGGTTATGTTTTGTATTAGGGTTATGTTTCATCGTACAGGGTAATTCAAAGAGATTCGAAAAGTCACCGCACGTTCAGTGACTTTTCGTTCTCTTCAATTCGGTTCGTTTTGCCGATCCCATATCGGCGACCCTGCGGTGTATTCAGCAAACACCACAGGGTCCCCGAATTGGAGGAAAAGGCTGCCGCAAACCTGACGAAAACTAACCGCAAAACCCGGCGAATGCACCCAGAAAACCCGCAAAAACATCTGGATTAACCCGCCGAAAACCACAGAAAAACCCGAGCAGGAGCCGATCACACTCAGCTCAGCCGCCGGAAAAAGCCGACACCGCAGACGAATGCAGTGAATAAATTAGGAAAACAGTTTGCATGAATGATTGAAAAGTGAAACGCTGTTTGCAAAGAAACTACTGAGCAAAAATGTCTGAAATTTACATATGAGGTCCAGGGAATGATAATAAAAGGGGCTGTTACAGAAAAAATAAGTAAACTTAAAAAGAAAAAAATACTGACTTTTTTTAAAAAAAAAATCCAGAAAAATGCTTAAAATATCCTAAAAAATCTATAAATAAAGAGACTCTTTACTGCAGAATTTTATAATGAACGTTTTATTAGATATTGAATTAAAACCGGAATATTTTAACATTGAAGCCTATGGGATTCGCCTGAATAAACCTGCCGCATGAAACCACTGAATGGCAGGGCAATTCAGGAACCTTACACTGCTGGGTTGTGTTCTCTGAATAGACGAAGCATTGCTTTTTCATGGGAAAAAAAGGATTTGAAGAATTGCCTGCTCTCTGGATAGCCGAATGGCCAAGAAAGGTAACCGAATGCTGATTATCAGCGTTCGGTTACCTCTCTCAAGCAATTCGGATCTCTTTGAATTACCTTGTTAGGGTTAGGATTAGTACTAGTGTTAGGGTGAGTAATAGAGTTAGGGCTTATATTATGATTAGGGTTAGGGTTCGTATTTGGGTTAATATTCAGGTAAGGGTTAATATTAGGGTTAATATTCAGGTTAGTGTTAATATTCAGGTTAGGGTTGGTATTAGGTTTGATATTCAGGTTAGGGTTAGTATTAGGGTTAATATTTAGGTTACGGTTAGTATAAGGGTAACTATTCAGGTAAGGGTTAGTATTAGGGTTAATAGTCAGGTTAGGGTTAGTATAAGGGTAAATATTCAGGTAAGGGTTAGTATTAGGGTTAATAGTCAGGTTAGGGTTAGTATTAGGGTTAATATTGAGGTTAGGGTTAGTATTAGGGTTAATATTTAGGTTAGGGTTAGTATAAGGGTAAATATTCAGGTAAGGGTTAGTATTAGGGTTAATATTCAGGTTACGGTTAGTATAAGGGTAAATATTCAGGTAAGGGTTAGTATTAGGGTTAATAGTCAGGTTAGGGTTAGTATTAGGGTTAATATTGAGGTTAGGGTTAGTATTAGGGTTAATATTTAGGTTAGGGTTAGTATAAGGGTAAATATTCAGGTAAGGGTTAGTATTAGGGTTAATATTCAGGTTAGGGTTAGTATTTGGGTTAATATGTAGGTTAGGGTTAGTATTTGGGTTAATATTTAGGTTACAGTTAGTATTAGGGTTAATATTCAGGTTAGGGTTAGTATTAGGGTTAATATTCATGTTAGAGTTAGTATTGGGTTAATATTCAGGTTAGGGTTAATATTAGGGTTAATATTCAGGTTAGGGTTAGTATTTGGGTTAATATTTAGGTTAGGGTTAGTATTTGGGTTAATATTTAGGTTACAGTTAGTATTAGGGTTAATATTCAGGTTAGGGTTAGTATTAGGGTTAATATTCATGTTAGAGTTAGTATTGGGGCTAAAATTCAGGTTAGGGTTAATATTAGGGTTAATATTCAGGTTAGGGTTAGTATTAGGCTTAATATTTATTTATTTATTTATATATAAAGTATTTTACCAGGAAGGATACATTGAGATTTCTCTCGTTTTCAAGTACGTCCTGGGTTCAAGAACATTAAAATGTTACAGTTGTTACAGAAATACAAAGTAATACAATGTAAGATATAAAAATAACAAAAAAAACCACAAATATACAGGTTAGTATTAAGGTTAGTATTAGGGTTAATATTCAGGTTAGGGTTAATATTAGGGTTAATATTCAGGTTACGGTTAGTATTAGGGTTAATATTCAGGTTAGGGTCAGTATTAGGGTTAATATTTAGGTTAGTGTTAGGGTTAATATTCAGGTTAGGGTTAGTATTTGGGTTAATATTTAGGTTAGGGTTAGTATTTGGGTTAATATTAGGTTACAGTTAGTATTAGGGTTAATATTCAGGTTAGGGTTAGTATTAGGGTTAATATTCATGTTAGAGTTAGTATTGGGGCTAATATTCAGGTTAGGGTTAATATTAGGGTTAATATTCAGGTTAGGGTTAGTATTAGGCTTAATATTTATTTATTTATTTATATATAAAGTATTTTACCAGGAAGGATACATTGAGATTTCTCTCGTTTTCAAGTACGTCCTGGGTTCAAGAACATTAAAATGTTACAGTTGTTACAGAAATACAAAGTAATACAATGCAAGATATAAAAATAACAAAAAAAAAAAACAAATATACAGATTAGTATTAAGGTTAGTATTAGGGTTAATATTCAGGTTAGGGTTAGTATTAGGGTTAATATTCAGGTTACGGTTAGTATTAGGGTTAATATTCAGGTTAGGGTCAGTATTAGGGTTAATATTTAGGTTAGTGTTAGGGTTAATATTCAGGTTAGGGTTAGTATTTGGGTTAATATTTAGGTTAGGGTTAGTATTTGGGTTAATATTTAGGTTACAGTTAGTATTAGGGTTAATATTCAGGTTAGGGTTAGTATTAGGGTTAATATTCATGTTAGAGTTAGTATTGGGGCTAATATTCAGGTTAGGGTTAATATTAGGGTTAATATTCAGGTTAGGGTTAGTATTAGGCTTAATATTTATTTATTTATTTATATATAAAGTATTTTACCAGGAAGGATACATTGAGATTTCTCTCGTTTTCAAGTACGTCCTGGGTTCAAGAACATTGAAATGTTACAGTTGTTACAGAAATACAAAGTAATACAATGCAAGATATAAAAATAACAAAAAAAAACACAAATATACAGGTTAGTATTAAGGTTAGTATTAGGGTTAATATTCAGGTTAGGGTTAGTATTAGGGTTAATATTCAGGTTACGGTTAGTATTAGGGTTAATATTCAGGTTAGGGTCAGTATTAGGGTTAATATTTAGGTTAGTGTTAGGGTTAATATTCAGGTTAGGGTTAGTATAAGGGTAAATATTCAGGTAAGGGTTAGTATTAGGGTTAATATTCAGGTTAGGGTTAGTATTTGGGTTAATATTTAGGTTAGGGTTAGTATTAGGGTTAATATTCAGGTTAGGGTTAGTATTAGGGTTAATATTCAGGTTACGGTTAGTATTAGGGTTAATATTCAGGTTAGGGTCAGTATTAGGGTTAATATTTAGGTTAGTGTTAGGGTTAATATTCAGGTAAGGGTTAGTATTAGGGTTAATATTCAGGTAAGGGTTAGTATAAGGGTAAATATTCAGGTAAGGGTTAGTATTAGGGTTAATATTCAGGTTAGGGTTAGTATTAGGGTTAATATTCAGGTTCCGGTTAGTATTAGGGTTAATATTTAGGTTAGGGTTAGTATTAGGGTTAATATTCAGGTTAGGGTTAGTATTAGGGTTAATATTCAGGTTACGGTTATTATTAGGGTTAATATTCAGGTTATGGTTAGTATTAGGGTTAATATTCAGGTTAGGGTTAGTATTAGGGTTAATATTCAGGTTATGGTTAGTATTAGGGTTAATATTCAGGTTAGGGCTAGTATTAGGGTTAATATTCAGGTTAGGGTTAGTATTTGGGTTATTATTTAGGTTAGGGTTAGTATTAGAGTTAATATTCATGTTAGGGTTAGTATTGGGGATACTATTTCTCAGGACTATGTCGTGTGGTCAGTGGCAGGTGAGGCATCCTTAGAATATGCCTGAGTTCAAGTCCACCAGACAAACCCCCTGGTCACACCAATTTGTACCGCAAGGTTCAGCAACCTTAGCTTATTCCATGTTGCTGACTCATGTTGTACAGTAGCAACCGAATGTGATACATTGTGTTTGCCGGTAACTGTTACATTAGATTCGTAAGCCAGTGCTTCCCAGTTCCACCTGATGTTTGCTCTCATCAAATACATACAAATAAACACACGCGACTCATGACAAAGAGCGAGACCCCATCTCACTGAGTGACATTAACACAAACACGCTGCTTATTACACACAGACAAAAGACGGGCCTTTGTTAGGTACTCAGGTGAGACAACACTCTTACTGTATAAGCCTCAGCTTAGTCATAATGTCAAGCGATCTCTACTAACAGCAAATAAAGCCGCCGAACATGTGTATCGAGTATCTTAACAGATCCCAAGTGAGCTCTTTTATCTTTAAAATATAAAAGAGAAAAAAGGTTGTCATTTGCGCTCACCACTGCAGCTCCATGCGAGACACAACAGAATCAGAGGTTTTAGTTTACCCGAATGGCCATTTAAGTGTAAGCTCACCTGCCACGTCACGGCATCTCTGGGTCAGGTGGGTCCTACCTAATGAAACCAAAAGCTGCTCTCTAAGCAACCGCATAAGGCGCATATCCACATGCTGTTTCTCATTCACGAGAGAGACTGGCGGGTTTATATTTATACCCTCACCAGGAACATTTCCGCTTTTGTAATAAAATAAAGACATGGAAAGAGCTCTTTTATCTTGCCTAAAAACTTTATTATTCCAAATAAATCACAATTTCAATTCTTTAAACACTGTCATACTATGATACTGAATAACACACATACAATACAATTATATATATAATCACATATTTAACTCTATATACATATATATATATATATATATATATATGTGGTTGGACCCTAATCTATCCTTTGGCCCTCCCATCGAAAAAAAACCTCTCATCTAAACTTTACCCCAAACTAGGTGCCCTGCACAGAAACAAATCCTGCCTGAGCCCTGCGGTAAGAAAGCAGATTGTACAACAAATGCTTATGCCAGCCATTGAATACAGAGATGTAATGTATGCAGCCGCCCCGCAAACACACCTCCAGAAACTTACTACATTGTATAACTCCTTCTGCCGCTTTGCATTACAATGTAACTACATGACCCACCATTGTGACATGTTAAAAGAGCTAAACTGGCCATCACTGGAATCCAGACGCACCCTTCACCTTTCCAACCTGGTGTCTAAGAGCATTTCTGGGAAGCTGCCACCCTACCTGAATAGACAGCTTCCCCCAGCAGCTCCCTCATCCTATAACCTTCGATCCAGGACCTGCACCTTACTTGCCATACCACAATACAAAAAGACAGCGGCTCGGTCCTCATTTTCCTACAGAGCACCACAATTATGGAATAACCTCCCAGACACCATCAAATCTTCCCCCAGTCTTAAGTCACTCAAGAGGTCCTTACTAACATACCTCGATACAGAATGCACCTGTAAACATGTAACCTAGTAACTATATTTCCTACATATTTATTTTCTGTTAATCTGTATATTTGTGTTTTTTTTAATATCTTGCATTGTATTACTTTGTATTTCTGTAACTGTAACACTTCAATGTTCTTGAACCCAGGACATACTTGAAAACGAGAGAAATCTCAATGTATCCTTCCTGGTAAAATCATTTATAAATAAATATATGTATATAGAGAGAGAGAGTAAAATATTATGTGATGTAATGTAATAATTGTCTTATTGCCGTACCGGCTGGATGGAGTAGAGGTAACATCACTGCTCTATAACCGTTGCGACCCAGGTTCAAATCCTGGCCAGAGCGCCTCTCCGATAAGTGTCCTTGGGCAAGACACCTAACGGTACATATTTGCCTACCACACAATGGGCCCTATTACATTCTTTGCGCATGCGCAAAAATGCATTAACACAAGGGGAAAACCCTTCGCGCTGAATGTCGTATTACGATGTTAGCGCACAAAATGCGCGTTAACGTCTAACGCGAGTTACCCTGCACGAGCGAAAGTTTGTGCGCACATCCCATACAGCGCAAATGCGTTCCTGCGCTGGTACGCGGATGATGGCATTACAATCGAGGCACAAATTTTAAATGCACAGCGTTTGCGCGCATAATTTTAACCTCTTTGAAAAGCTGCGGGTAACGGCAAATCTGAACGTCTCGGCCGAAACCAAATACACCAGCCCGAAAAAAAAATACAGCGCAGTATAGTTACACATTCTACACATACCCAAACAATAAAATGGAGAGGTTGTGCGTGTTTTTAATATTGCTGCAGCATATATACTCAGATTGATTTTGGCAAAAACTGAACGGGAGACAATTGTGGTTCTTAATTCTGATTGGCTGAATCGCATGAAAAAACAGTCCGCCCACCGATTTCTGCGCGCAACGTTAATTTGCGTGTGTTTTCGTGCGTATTTTTTATGCGCAATATTTTTGGACGGATGAAAAGATGCGCTCGGATCATAATACCAGCGTCAATTTACGTGCGTTAACGTTTAACGCTACGCGCATAAAAAATTGCTCTGCGCGGGCGCTTTTGCTCGGAGAATGTAATAGAGCCCAATATCGGCTGTGGAGTCCAGTGGTAACGTCTCTGCCCTTCGACCATGGAGAAACAAGTCAAATCCAGTTCACCACATCCCTCTGATAAAACTGAGGAGAAGCAAGTCTCGACTTTACGAGAAGCGTAAACTGTTTTCCTAATTTATTCACTGCCCTCTTCTGCGGAGTCGGCTTTTTCCGGAGGCTTCGCTGCGTGTGATCGGCTCCTGCTCGGGTTTTTCCCGGCGTCTTCGACTGGTTAATCCAGATGTTTTTGCTGGTTTTCGGCGTGCATTCGCCAGGTTTTCTTCGCCAGGTTTTCGGCGGGATTTCGGCAGCTTTTCCCTGCACTTCAACAGCCCTGTGGTGCTTGCTGAATACACCGCAGGGTGGCTGAAATGGGATCGCCGATTTGCACCGAATTGAAGAGAACGAAAAGTCACCGAACGTGCGGTAACTTTTCGAATCTCTTTGAATAACCCTGATAGTTTTTTATTGATTATTGAAGTCCATGAGTGCATCATATATTTTTGTATTGTGCGTATTGTTCTGGATTTTTGCACCTGGGCAACTTTCTCTATTTGTGGAATTAGCAGGTTTGGAGTGGTATAGATAAAATATAAAATATATACATATCCTTTTGTAGAAACAATAAAATATTGAGTCACAAGACTACCTGGAGTGTACGGTTTCTTGGTGAAAACCAAATGGGAAAGCACTGAGTCGTCATGTGAGGCAAAAATACATTAAGTGCCCCGGTACTAAAACCCTTGCAGAAATATACACATATACATATACTCACAGATATGCCATTACTCTGTATCGTTCTAAGGTTTCAGGGGAATATATATATATATAAAATCTGAGTCAGAACCATGGACAGACGCCGATGGAGAAACACATATTATTGATCTATTTCTTCATATCAGCACCATGGATAGTGGCAGGCTTGTTACTATCCATGGTACCGATACTGACACAAAATGTATTGTATCAAAATTCATTGCTGAACAGAACACATACGGACAGACTGTGAGAAGATAATCCAGTTGTATGTGTTCTGCAAAGAAAAAAAAACAGACCTCGTTATACATTTAAAATAAGTTAGGAAGAACCCCTAAATATTAACCCAAAAATTCCCAAAAATTGCAAAAATAATCCTAACAAATAAATAAATGCAGACACTTCTTGCTGTAAGTGAAAAAAATATATGATTTAAGATAGGGCTCAAAATTTCAAGTCCCAAGCTACTAACCAGGCCATAAGAGTTACTCGCTACCAGTTGCTCCACCTAACCCCTAGCCCTTAACTCTGCCCTAAACACACCCCCTTAAATTATCTTATGAAATTACACTGTTAAAGGTTTTATTTAGAATAAAGTTACATAAATAACATTAATACCCAGACATCAGACCCCAGATACATGTATACCCAGTCATCAGACCCCAGTGTGAGCAGAGGGAGGAGGCAGGGAAACTCCTCTCCACCCCCCTGCCAGTGACAGAGATGAGCTGGGTCAGGTTAGGCAGCTGATCCCTGCCACCGTGCACCCTGGGGAAGGGGGGGAAATAATTTATTGTGCTGCCTCCGTGTGTATTTCCACTCGCCCTCACTTAATTTCCACTCGCCAAATGCTAGTAGGCGAGTGGAAATTTTGAGCCCTGACTTAAGATATATTTAATAAAAACGGGAATTTTGTACTGGAACAAGTAAAAACAGTGACTGACGACACGAAATTACGAAATCAGCAACGGAACCGAAACGGAGTCGAAACGATACAAAAATACGTTGTCTGAAATTAACCGTAACGGAACCGAAATCGCAAATAGAACGAAAATGACTCGCGATTTTACAAATTTCATGTCCATATGAAATAACTAAATTTTTTCGTTTCGTAACGGGAAATATTTCGGATGGTGTGTATTTCGTTGCCGGTCCGGTTCGGAACAACGGACGAATCTGAAGCACCGAATCGGCCCGTTTCGCGAGAAAAACGAATCGAAACGAAACGCACATCCCTAATTGATAGATTAAAAAAATCTATAAGGAACTCTCCCTGAGTCTCCTGTTTGCTCTTTAGTGCTGCGGCATGCCGCACAATGGCTTCCCCTGGGGAGTGGTTTAGGGCTCTCACAGAAGGAGACACGCCCCCAGAGCTTCTGGGCTGTCTGATCTAAGATGCCTTGAGAGCATTTACACATGACTGGGCTGCTCTCTCTCCCATTCTCCATCTCTGAACAGATTACAGAGCCTGGGATACAGATCCTCAGTAAGGTTCAGCTGTCCCCTGCATCTCCCCAATTATGTAAGGGCATAGAAAAGGCTGGGGTCATTTTTTAATAGAGTGACTTAACCGCCCTCACTACCGTGAAAGTGTATTCGCTGTAGCAGAAATGGCAGCCTGAGATCGTGTTAACATGATCTGGGGCTGTGACGTATCATTACAAATCAATTTTTTTTGTTGCAATCTAATTGCGTTTGCTTTTTGGCTCCAGAAGGTGCCCCAAAGTTTTAGTCCTGTGGGTTAAAACCTGGCATATCGGGCATTACCTAATTGGCATGCAGCCACGTGCTGCAGTTCTACATGCAGTAACTCCATTTGGCCAGCAGATGGTGACATCTCCCTGCCAAATAGTTACGGTAAGAAATACATTGGGAATATTTTCGCGAAAGTATTTTACCAGGAAGGATACATTGAGATTTCTCTTGTTTTCAAGTATGTCCTTGGTGGCGAGTATGTAGCGTTAGGCGTCTTGCCCAAGGACACTTACTGGAGAGGTGCTATTGCCGGGATCGAACCTGTGTCTCCAAAGTCTCTCTCCACAGTTATAGAGCAGTGACGTTACCTCTACTCCACCCAGCCGGCACAAAATATATTAATATTCCAAAATATTTTTTCCTGTGTGATTAATTAAAAATGCTTTTAAAAAATAAACCCACTGGTTTCTGACATTGTATTTTTGGAAAATCACTTGAGGGGTTATTCAGAGAGCTCTGAAATGTCGCCAACATTTTGGTGCTCTCTTGTTCCCCTTGCTTCCCTGCACTTCAGGGAATCAGAGTTCCGCACCCTGCGGTGAATTCAGCGTTCACCGCAGGGTCACCGAAGTGCAGGAAAAACCCGAACACCTGCTGAACACCCGCTGAAAACTCACCAAAACCCCACCGGAACTGCCGCAAAAAACGTGACGGAAAATGCCGACGAGCCGACGATCATAGCGCAGACCAGACGCTGGAAAAAGCCGACAAGCTGACGAACGGGGTAAAAAAAAAAACACACAATACGCTTGAAAGTGCCAAAATTGAAACGCTGTTTGCAAAAAAAACTACTAAACGAAAATGCCTGGAATTTACACGTAAGATCTTCTGAATGATAACAAAAAGGTATGTAACGAAAGAAAAAACACTATTAAAAACAAATAGTAATAATTTGCCCAAAAAATCCAGAAAAATGCCTAAAAGATCCTAAAAAAATCTATAAATAAAGAGACTCTTTACTGCAGAATTTTATAATGAACGGTTTATTAGATATTGGATTAAAACGGAAATATTTTTAACATTGAAGCCTATGGGATTCGCCTGAATAAGGCTAGGGACAGATGAGCGCATTTTCTGCGGCCACCGTCAAAATGTACGTCGATGCGTGCGCACGCATTTTTTCACGGAATACGCTTAAGTGGTCAGACGATGCGCAATTCTGGACGTATTTCATGACGATGGGGTAAAAAGAAGTCTAGGGAAATCCGGCTGTTTGAACGTTATGTTGGCCGCACACTAGCAGCGTCTGACATCTCCTAATCACGCACACACGCTGCTATGCGGCCGCAGCGCACTCTGTACGTCAGTACCAGCGGTTTAACGTTCTCGAAAAAATGCGTTCATTTTCCACTTGCGTTGCGCGGCCGGACTTTTGTGCGACCGTACGTCGTATATTGGCCGTCATTGCCCGGCATCTGCTGCTAGTGCGGCCGTGATTATGTGCGCCAGAACGCGCGTTCGCACTGCCTCAGTCTGACCCTAGCCTTAACCTGTCGAATGAAACCACCGAACAGCAGGGCATTTCGGCAACTTTTCTCTGCTGTTTGGTGTCTGTGAATAGATTAACCATTGCTTCTCTATGTGGGATTTCACTGCTGTCGAACATAAACCGTACTTGCTGGCAGTTTGCCAACATTTGGCGAACTGCCTGCTCCCAGAATAGCCAAATGGCCCCGAAATGTCACCGTACGGGGAAATTCACTGTACGGTGACATTTCGGGGACAGATCGGCTCTCTCTGAATAACCCCTTTGATAGTGAAGGGGTTAATACCAAACTTGAAAACTTTTTTGTATGGCTCTCCCCAGTTCCTCAGATTTGGACAAAACGGTGCGTCCCTCAGTCAGTTCCTGCGAACTTCCAGCTCCCTAACTAAATAGGATGAAAAACTAGGGACTGTTCAGGTGAACGCCGAGCCTGTCGGCAGGGATGTTACTAGTGATCGGGTATATTTTGATTCGTTTTCATAGTAAGAGAAAGACCTTTCTGATGTCTGGAGTGTATTTTTTTTTTATTTCTCTGGGCAAGGATAAAAGATAATCTTAATTTGACATTGCAAGAGGGAAAATCTAAATAATTCCATAAGATTTTTTTTTTTTTTTTTTTTTTTTTAGAACAAGCCACATTACGGAGCCGCATGCCTGTCTACATTATATAAAGATTAGAATGCAAATGTAAAATTTACAGTGTAACTATGCAAATGAGGGCCTCATCTCAGTAGAGCCTCCCTTTCGAAATAGTTTTACATAAATACATAAAATTTAAAGGATCATTTATTGTGAGAGGCAGCAAGGCGGAATAAATAGGAGCAGCTCACCAAAAGGGATGTTTGATAGCGATGGCAACACCGGAGAGGGTCTTTATTTAATAGGGATGTGCGTTTCGGGTTTCGGAATTTCGGAATTTTCACGAAATTTCCCGATTCGTGTTTTCGGATGCAGCCGAATTTCCGAAAATTTTTAGATCCGAAAATGGCAGATCCGAAAAGTTGTCCGAGCCGAAACGAAATATTTTCGGAATTTTCGAATGGACTTGAAATGTGTCAAATCGAAATTTATTGCTTTGAAACGAGGAGAACAGACGTTCCGAAAAAAGGAAAATTTCCGAAGTTACGAAAAGTCGATACAAAAAACGAGCAAAGTGACATGAAAATACGAAAAACGGTCGATATTCCGAAAAACAATGTACACGAAAAACGAGTCGAGCCGAACCGAATCGAAACAGAAATCGGTCGAAACGAGCCGAATCGAAAAGTTTAAAAATCTGAAAAATCGAACCGAATCGAACCGAAAAAAAAATTGGTGCACAAGCCTATTATTTAACTTTAAACGAAGGCGCCACGGCCTACAATCAAGGTTATTCAAAGAGAATCGAAAAGTCACCGCACATTCGGTGACTCTTCGGTCTCTTCAATTCGGTGCGATTTGGCGATCCCATTTCGGCGACCCTGCGGTGTATTCAGCAAGCACCACAGGGCCGTCGTAGTGCAGGGAAAAGCCGCCGCAAACACGACGAACACTCACCGCAAAACCCGACGAACGCACACTGAAAACCCGCAAAAACATCTGGATTAACCCCGCCGAATACGCCAGAGAAACCCGTGCAGCCGCCGATCACAGCGCAGAGCAGTCGCGGGAAAAGCCGACAACGCAGACGAGTGGAGTTAAAAAAGAAAACTAGGGATGTGCATGGCTGAAAATTTTGTTTTGTTTTGTTTCGTTTAGTTTTTAAATACTTTCGTTTTCGGAATTTCGTTTAATTTCGAATTGATTTGTATCGTATCATATCGTATCGAATTTGTATCGAATTGAATTCGATAGTTGATATCCATTTGATAGTTCATTTCAAATTCGATAGTTGATATCAATTATTCAAATTTTTCTTTTATGATTATGACACAGTCAGGGTTATTCAAAGAGATTCGAAAAGTCACCGCACGTTCGGTGTCTTTTCGTTCTCTTCAATTCGGTTCCTTTTGCCGATTCCATTTTGGTGACCCTGCGGTGTATTCAGCAAGCACCACAGGGTCCCCGAATTGCGGGGAAAAGCTACCGCAAACCCACCGAAAACGAACCGAATGCACGCTGAAAACAAGCAAAAACATCTGGATTAACCTTCCAAGAAGCCGAACAGGAGCCGAACAGGAGCCGAATCACACAGAGCCGAAGCAGCTGTGACGTAGAGGAGGCAGTGAATAAATTAGAAAAACCATTTGTATGAATCTGGGAAAAAGAAAAGCTGTTTGCAAAGAAACTACTGAGCGAAAATGTCTGAAATTTTCACAGGAGGTCCAGGGAATGATAATAAAGAGGGCTGTTACAAAAAAAATAAGCAAACTGAAAAAAAAAAAATCGGACTTTTAAAAAAAAAAAAAAAAAATCTGAAAAATGCTTAAAGTATCCTAAAAAATCTATAAATAAAGAGACTTTTTGCTGCAGAATTTTATAATGAAGGGTTTATTAGATATTGAATTAAAATGGGAATATTTTTAACATTGAAGCCTATGGGATTCTCCTGAATAAATTTGCCGAATTAAACCACCGAATGGCAGGGCATTAGGGGAACCTTTCACTGCTGGTTTGTGTTCTCTGAATAGCCGAAGCAGTGCTTTTTCATGGGGATTTCACTGCCCTCGAACAGCCACCGAACAGGCACCGTATGTGCAGGCAATTCGCCAGGATTTGGCGAATTGCCTGCTCTCTGGATAGCCGAATGGCCAGGAAAGGTAACCGAACGCTGATTTTCAGCATTCGGTTACCTTTCTCAAGCAATTCGGATCTCTTTGGATAACCCTGAGTGTAAAACTAACAGGGTTATCCAAAGAGATTCGAAAAGTCACCGCACGTTCGGTGACTTTTCGTTCTCTTCAATTCGGTTCCTTTTGCCGATTGCATTTCGGTAACCCTGCGGTGTATTCAGCAAACACCACAGGGTCCCTGAATTGCAGGGAAAAGCTGCCGCAAACCTGACGAAAACTAACCGAATGCACACTGAAAACAACAAGCAAAAACATCTGGATTAACCTTCGAAAAAGCCGAACAGGAGCCGAACAGGAGCCGAAAAGGAGCCGAATCACACAGAGCCGAAGCAGCTGTGACGTAGAGGAGGCAGTGAATAAATTAGAAAAACCATTTGTATGAATCTTGGAAAATGAAACGCTGTTTGCAAAGAAACTACTGAGCGAAAATGTCTGAAATTTTCACAGGAGGTCCAGGGAATGATAATAAAGAGGGCTGTTACAAAAAAAATAAGTAAACTGAAAAAAAATCAAAAAAAATCGGACTTTTAAAAAAAAAAAAAAAATCAGAAAAATGCTTAAAGTATCCTAAAAAATCTATAAATAAAGAGACTCTTTGCTGCAGAATTTTATAATGAGCGGTTTATTAGATATTGAATTAAAACGGGAATATTTTTAACATTGAAGCCTATGGGATTCTCCTGAATAAACCTGTCGAATTAAACCACCGAATAGCAGGGCATTTCGGGAACCTTTCACTGCTGGTTTGTGTTCTCTGAATAGCCGAAGCAGTGCTTCTCTATGGGGATTTCACTGTCCTCGAACAGGCACTGAACAGGCACCGTATGTTCAGGCAATTCGCCAGGATTTGGCGAATTGCCTGCTCTCTGGATAGCCGATTGGCCAGGAAAGGTAACCGAATACTGATTTTCAGCGTTCGGTTACCTTTCTCAAGCAATTCGGATCTCTTTGGATAACCCTGACTATAAATTTGTTATATACCATTTCGTTTAGTTTCATTTCATATCGTTTAGTTTTCGTTTCGTATTCGTATCGTATCGATTCGTCATTTGGAAGTACTTCCGAATACAAATTATCAAAATTTCGTTTCGAATTCCGAATTTTTCCGAAACGAATGCACGTCTCTAAAAAAACAGTACGCTTGAATGTTTGAAAAGTGAAACGCTGTTTGCAAAGAAACTACAGAACGAAAAGGTGTGAAATTTACATATAAGGAAAAAGAAAAAGTGATTTTAAAAAAAAACAACAAACATTTTCACAAAAAAATACTGAAAAATGCCTAAAAGATCCTAAAAAAAATCTGTACATAAAGAGACTCTTTGCTGCAGAATATTATAATCAACGGTTTATTAGATATTGGATTAAAACGGGAATATTTTTAACATTGAAGCCTATGGGATTCGCCTGAATAAACCTGTCGAATGAAACCACTGAATGGCAGGGCATTTCGGGAACCTTTCACTGCTGGTTTGTGTTCTCTGAATAGACGAAGCATTCCTTCTCTATGGGGATTTCACTGCCCTCGAACAGGCACCGAACAGGCACCGTATGTGCAGGCAATTCGCCAACATTTGGCAAACTGCCTGCTCTCTGAATAGCCGAATGGCCAGGAAAGGTAACCGTACGCTGAATTTCACTGTTCGGTTACCTTTCGGTCACAATTCGGATCTCTTTGAATAACCCTGAATGAGTGAGAGCCAGCGGCCAGATCTCACCACGAGTTCACCACGTTAGGCAGAAACGTGGCCTGACAGTGACTTGGGGTTAACTCTTTCTTTCCCCACTATAGGGTTTATTCAGAGAGGACCAAAATTTCAGGCGACTTCTTGGTGCTCTTTCCTTGGTGCACTTCAGCAATTTTAGTTTGCCGACCTTGCGGTGAATTCACTAATCACCTCAGGATCCCGAAGTACGCCGAACAAGGAGTTGCCGAAACCTGCTGACAACAGCGGAAAACATCTGCCGAGCCGCCGGACTGACCACCAAACACCGCCAAATGTAAACATAAAAAGCCCATCTGCCCGAATACCGCCGCGCGGGGGGATGCTATTTTTTAAAAGGCGTTTAAAACAATAAGAATGTGTTAAAAATGCATGGAAATAATAAAAAAAAGGTCCTACAAAAAATAATAAAACGGTCTGTTACAGAATAAGAAAAAACGCACAAAAAAATCCAGAATAATACCTAAAAAACTTCTAAAAAATAAATACATAAAAAGGCATTTTGCTGAAACTGAAAAGAATAAACAGTTGTATAAAAAAATAAATAAAATATTAATATAATAATATTTTTTATCATTGAATCCAATCGGATTCGCCTGTTTAAACCTGTCGAACTGAATCACTGAAAATCAGGACATTTCACTTACACTTCAGTGCAGTTCCATGTTCTCTGAATAGATTAACCATTACTTCTCCATGGGACAATTTCGCTGCCGAATTGTGGCAATCTGAGGCGAATTGCACCAATATTTTGCTGTCAATTCATCAGCATTTGGCAAATTGACAGCTTTCTGAATAGCTGAACTACCAGAAAATTGCAACGTACAGTGAAATTCACCGTTCGGTGCGGTTCGGTGGCAAGTTCGGCACTTATTGAATAACCCTTTATGTGTCGAAAAGTTCTTGCCGACATCATAAGTCAAGTGAGAGCTGGCAAAGGCATCTGCTCACCTGTGTTTGGGTTCAATAAACTCTCACACAATGAGGGGAGAGGGGAATAGTTCAAATAATGCTGTTCTCATTAACCGTTTCACTACCGAGTGCTTTTTGCTAGAAACTGAATTACCAGAATAGTTATTTGAAGCATGGAATGTGTAGTTAACACTTTGCAGGTTAAAAACAGCTAATTTGCATAAAGATTGTTGATATGAGACCACTGAAAGATTAAAATAACCTTATTTTGCTTTATTTTTTGTGTATTTATTAATTTATTATTTATAAAGTATTTTAGCAGGAAGGATACATTGAGCTTTCTCTTGTTTTTCAAGTATGTCCTGGGTTCAAGAAACATTGAATTGTTTGTTGTTACAGAAATACAATGTTACAGTTACAAGTACTTTTACAGTGCCAACAGATTCCGTAGTGCTTTACAACATGGAAGCACAAACAGCAGACTTTCATGATACAAGAGGAAATACTGGGGAAACTGAAACATATGGGAGCAGAGGGAAGGTGAAACTGGTGGCCAGAAGAATATTGTGGGGATTGCATGGGAAAGACCAGAAGTATGGGCTTAGTAAGAGTAATTAGCGAGAGAAGTGAAGACAGCTGGAAAGGAGAGCTGAAATTAGGGACTGGCCCTGGGTGGGTGGATGGGGAGGGTAGGTTGGGGCAGCAGAGGGAGGAGATGGTGTATTTGCCTATGCTTTACAGAAATATTGCCGGGATGAAAGGTTCTAAACTCTAGCAGGGTTAATCACTGGAATTTCGGTGCTCTTTCCTTCACTGCAATTCGGGGAATGAAATTTCCCGACCCTCTGGTGAACTCAGCATTTACCACAGTGTCCCCGAAGTGCAGGGAAAAGATGCCGAACGCATCTGAAAAACAGCCACAAGACCGCCGATTCGAATGGAAAAACCGCCACAAAACCGCCAAGAAATGCCGGACGTACCCGATGCCGGACGTACTCCCGAACGCATCTGAAAAAAAGCTGACGATCGCCGTCCAGCAGTCGGAAAAAGCCGACAAGTCGACGATTGGGGTAAGGAAAAAAAAAACTGCAACTGTTAAAAGCCATTGGCAAGAAAAACTGCTGCACGACAGTGCCTAAAAATTACATATAAGGAAGAAAAAATTTTGCCGAAAAAATCCCAAGGAATCCTAAAAAACAAACAAATAAAGAGACTTTTTGCTGCAGATTAAAAGAATAAACCGTTTAATAGATGTTTAATAAAAACAGGAATTTTTTAACATTGAAACCTATGGGATTCGCCTGATTAAACCTGTTGGATGAAAACACTGAAAATCAGGGCACTTCACTGACATTTCTCTGCTGTTCGGTGTTCTCTGAATAGATTAACCATTGCTTCTGTATGGGGATTTCACCGTCGCCGAAGATCACTGTAAGAGTTATTCAAAGAGATCCGAATGGCTGCCGAAAAGTAACCGAACGCTGAAAATCAGCGTTCGGTTACCTTTCTTGGCCATTCGGCTATTCAGAGAGCAGGCAATTCGCCAAATGTTGCTGAATTGCCTGCACATACGGTGGCTGTTCGAGGGCAGTGAAATCCCCATAGAGAAGCAATGCTTCGGCTATTCAGAGAACAAACCAGCAGTGAAAAGTTGCCGAAATGTCCTGCCATTCGGTTGCTTCATTCGACAGGTTTATTCAGGCGAATCCCATAGCCTTCAATGTTAAAAATATTCCCGTTTTAATTCAATATATAATAAACCGTTTATTATTTTATTCTGCAGTAAAGAGTCTCTTTATTTATAGATTTTTTTAGGATCTTTTAAGCAGTTTTCTGGATTTTTTTTTAAAAAAAGTTTCCGATTTTTATTTTATTCTTTTTAAACGTTTTGTTCTTTTTTCTGTAACAGCCCTCTTTATTATTATTCATTGGATCTTATATGTAAATTCCAGACATTTTCGTTCTGTAGTTTCTTTGCAAACAGCGTTTCACTTTTCAAATATTCAGGCTGGGGTCAGACGAACGCAGTGCGAATGTGCGTTTAGCTGCACTTTATTACGGCCGTAGTAGCAGCAAATGATGTCCAACGCAGGCCCACACACGAAGTACGGCTGCATGAAAGTTCAGCCGCGCAACGCAAGCGGCAAATGAACGCATTTCCTCAAGAACGTCGAACCGCTAGTACTGACGTACAGAGTGCGCTGCGTCCGCATAGCGGCGTGTATGCGTCATTAGGAGACGTCAGATGCTGCTCATGTCCGGCCAACATAACGTCCAGACACATAAAGTTTCCTGGTTTGGATCTGTAAAAATCATTGCTGGAATTGTGCATCGTATGACCGCTATCGCGTCTTCCGTGAAAAAATGCGTTCGGATGCATCAACGCACTTTTTGAAAAAATGCGTTCGTCTGATCCTAGCCTTAAGCGTACTGTTTTTTTTTTTGTTCACTCCATTTGTCTGCCGTGTCGGATTTTTACGGCGGCTGCTCTGCGCTCTGATCGGCTCCTGCCCGGGTTTCTCCGGCGTGTTCGGCGGGGTTAATCCAGATGTTTTTGACGGTTTCGGTGTACATTCACCTGGGTTTTGCGGTGAGTGTTCGGCAGGTTTTCGGCGGCTTTTCCCTGCACTACGACGGCCCTGTGGTGCTTGCTGAGTACACCGCAGGGTCACCGAAATGGGATCGCCAAATTGTACCGAATTGAAGAGAACAAAAAAGTCACCGAACGTGCTGTGACTTTTCGATTCTCTTTGAATAACCCTGTGTATTTTGCTGGAAATTCGCCAATATTTGACAAACTGCCTGCATTTTGAATACCTGAATGACCACGGAATTGCACCATAAGGGCAAATTCACTGTTCAGTGCAATTTTGCAGCCAATTTGGCTTTCTTTGATTAACCCTTTAGATGGTGTCCCTTATCTTACACATCTTTACAAGTAACTAACATACAGGCAGAAATAGCCACTGTGTCAGATGCATTAAATGTGATGCAGACCGATAATAAAATGGTGAGATCTCTTGCGTATGGGGATTTGTAGTGATCATAATGTGATTATTAACAATGCAGCTTCCAAGGAATACCAATATCTGTATGTGCTACATAATGTCTGTGTATGTCAGTGTTTTTTTTGGGGGGAAAAATCATAGTTAATTATTTATACAGTAAGAAATATGTGGGGATGTTCCCAATGTATTCCTTGCTGTAATTACCTGTCTGGCAGGGAGCCGTCGACATCTTCTGGCCAAAAGGAGCTACTGCAGTTTTGGTTTCTATGCAGGATCAGCTGGGGAGATGTCATTCAGACAGATTCCCAGCTGGTTTTAAAAAGTGTCTAAATGACATCTCCCCAGCTGATCCTGCACAGAAACCAAAACTGCAGTAGCTCCTTTTGGAGCCTCAGGCATCGAGTCCATAATGCTACAAGTTAGGGACATTATCTGGAGCCCAAATGCAAACTAATTTTGTATAGAATAAATGAAATTATTTTGCATTATCCTGTGGAAAAACATTTTGAATATTCTCCATATAGTGGCGCCAGGAAGTGTAGAGTATAGTCGATCTTGGTACTATTCTGGGCAAATAATGTGTGTTTGCCCATTTATTTCTGTTATATATTTATAATAAATCTATTATTTACAAAGCTTGAAAATCCTGGCCTCATTTGGCATTCGAAGGACCTTGCTGGACGTTCGGGAGATCCGGTGCTCCTTAGAAAATCACCGGCCGCTGAATACATCAAGTGTCCGATCGAGGCACCATAATATGTGAGTTTATTCCCTCTCTTCTTATTGAATTCGTGGAGACCAGATGGCTGCGCTATGATAAATTTTGCTTTGTTTGAGGTACATATCCACATTTAAAGAAAGAAGATAGAGAGAGAAAAGCCACTGTTGAAGGAAGCGCTGACTCTGCCATATCTTTTTCTTAATATATTTTCTATCCCTTATTTTGCGTTTCCTATCCTCCCTCACAACTTTTGACCCATACCGAGGAAAAAAAGGGGCTGCCGCGATCCTAACAGTGATGCCCCAGATTATTCCTTCTCTGGAAAGAATGGCATAAAGATGTGAAAGCAATCAAAGACTTTCCCACTGCATAGTACATCTCCTGTCTCTTCGGAGATACTGCTGCAGTTCTCTCTGCGTTCAGCCCACATTGATCTTCTTTTAAAATGTCATTAATTCCCTTGGCGATGAACAGAGTGAGATTTAGGATACCAGACGTCTCTGTGATAGAATAGAATAGAGATCACTCCCCTTTATCTGAACTAAACGTTATTATTTCTTCTAAAGGAGACACATGGCTCTTTCAGAGTCGTTTATGGCTGACAAGGACCAAATCGTTCTTTTCATTTTCTTTCTTTTTTTGTCCCCCCGAAACTTACTAGAACAGGAATAAATACTGTGATTAGGGTTATTGTGTAGGATTTCAATAATATGTGTCAGATGGAAATGTACAGCTTGGATTTTTGGGGGAATAAAAATGTACTTTTCCCAAACATTTGTTTCTGATTTTCAAAGAAACCAAAGCAATGGAATTTTTAAGCAGAATTTCACTTTCGACCTCACCTGCGTTCCATCTACTTTCTCATTGACCTTTGATAATCAAGGGTCCAGATATCCACTTTATGCTACTAGCCTAATCTATACTTATAGTCCTATATCAGCGATGGTGAACCTTGGCACCCTAGATGTTTCTGAATTACATGTCACGTGATGCTCTGCTGTCCTTATGTGTGACCAAGCAAAATGGGACTTGTAGATCCGAAACATCTGGAGCACCAAGGTTCTCCATCACTGTCCTAAATCATGGTTGTTTGTTGATTCCACTAAATATAGAATGAAATGAGGGGGGGGTGCTACGAAAGTTACCAGGATTGAAGAGCAAATGTTACGTTCCACCAATGCGTTTGTAACGGAACCCCGTTTTACTGCTTGCTTTTGAACCGCGTCATCTGTATTCCAATGCTAACAGAAGCAAACACTCAGCCTATATGCCCCATCTTATTGTTCATCAGTGTGTTATTACTTGGTTATTCAATACTGTATATAGTTATGTAGGCATGTTTGTTCCCTGTTTCATCATTCTGTTTTGGTTACACCCTCAGGGTCAGCTAGAGGACAGTGGGAAAGGATGACGCAATGTTGAGAAAGCACACTGAGATGATGCAATGTTGTGAAAGTGAGGAGAGGAGACAGGCCAGCACTATGGTGTTCCCTCTTAGTGTGGTTTATTTTCTGGCAAAACTGAGTATGAAAAAGAGCACTGTAATAAAGCTTCATTCTACTGTCACCCTTACATCGAGTCCTATCTCTGGTTTTGGGTACAGCTATAATCATACTATATGTTCCTCGTGGGACAGATACATTGTCTTAGAGAAGCAGCTTTGGCTAGGTCCTTGTTAGGATCCCATGAGCAAGGCACTATAATCACCAGAACAACTTCCCTTGTGGAAGCTGCTGCTAAACGAGTGACCACAATGGGGAAGTACTTCTTTGAACTCAGAGCCCCATTACAGTGTTATTAAGACATATCAATATGTGGTTGAATAAAACACCCAGGAAAGTTTCTTCTTTAACAATGTTGTGCCTAAAGTGTACCTTGTGATGAACTAGCCAAACCCTGAGCCTCTTCCAGCCTTCATCCACTCTACATCTATCCAATTGCTGACATTTTACAAGCAGCTACTGTCTGTCCTGGTTGTATCTTTACAGTGCCTGCATTCAGCCTACATTATCATGCATGATCCACGTTTAGACCACCAGAGTCACAGAAGTCCCAGGGTCTCAGCTGAAAATAAAAAATGTCTGTAATCATGATAGTTTCACCAGCACCCCAAACTCCAACGAAAACACCATGTCTGGTCCCTTCAGTCAACAAGAGGTGTGTATTGTCTTGAGAATGCTGCATTTTATTATAGTTTTATTATTATCAAACTTTATTACTTTATTCAGGCCAAGAGAACAGTGAGACGTACATAGGAATATGATATATAAAGTCATAGTACGGGAAGTAAAATCAAAAGCAAGAAAAAACAAACATATGCAAACAAATGGCTAGTCGTGAGTCCCTTCAACCAAGAAACGGGACAACTCCAATATGGGCGCCTCCCTGGGGAGTGGGGAGGAACATTCCAGAGTTTTCAGTAAGAACCAGGGGGTATTTACAAAAGCAGTGCGAATTTTGTCTCTGGTGGATTCCAGGAATATTGTTGGATAGGGGACCCCCATACCTCAAAAAGTGCTCCACCTTGAGGGTATTGTATGACACAGCGTCTACCCAATCATGTTGAAAAAGCGCATATAAGAGTGTATAGATTTTATCATAGTTTTAAAGTAGTAAAGAATTAATTGAAATAATCAAATTATGGTTTTATAACTTATTGACTAATGAGAGCACATAGTCATACCCAGGTCCACCATCATGGGGGTGACAGTCAATGGCATGTTCAGGGGCCCAGTGGCTCCAGGCGGCCTTGGCCCTTGCAATTTGTCTTCCTATCATAGATTTAAGGGACTAGTCCTGTCAACCAGGACTCACCCACAAAGATACCATCAAATTACCTGGTGGGCAGCAGCAACAACTGGAGCTGGTAAGGGCACTCTGACTCACTATTAATATAAAGAATATTTGGGAATCTAGAGGGTAGTAACAAAGAAAAAGTTGGTGTGCACCAAGTAGATGTGTAGACCGAACTCTCTCCCACCAGGGAAGATTTTTTATCCCCATGTTGGACCACCAAGGATTTAGCCCACCCCCTGTAAAATAAGTATGCAGTAGAGGAGGCAAAATGATTTATTTTGAAATGGGCAGCTGAGGGAAGGGGGACCCAACCAGTGGTTCAGTAAGGGCCCCAAGATTTCTGATGGTAGCCCTGGCCATGCCCCAAAAATGTACATAATAAATCATGATCACAAGAATTAATGCTTTTGAAAACTCCCAAGTCTGCCTCCATCCAGCCAAGATGACCTCAATAATAATAATCAACCAATGAAACGCCAAGACGTGAATACACAATTAAAACTAGAATTCATAAATACGAGTCGGATCTCTGTCTCTGTCGGATCTCTATAATTATCACTGGAGGAACTATTTAGTAAAAGCGATGATGGACATCGTATGCCCATTTTGGTGGGTTCATCCAGACCTCAATATATTTGTGCGGTGTGGATGGGGAACAATTGTTAACACTATTTTTGGGTAAACTCTTGTCAACCAGTCCGTATGGTATGTGTGTATAAAATAATGGTTGCATAGAAAAGCTAAATATCAAGAGTTCTATACATACGAGTAAATTTCCTTGTGGTAGCCAACACCATGTGGATGGTATTGGAGTTTTATCGAGAGTACAGGTTCATTATTTTTTATAATTATTATTATCTAGAAACTCTTTGTTGGCCAGAAATTGGTCGGCCGTCATATCTAAAATATCTGAACTGCCTATACTTAGCTTTTGTCTTTTCTTATCCAGTCTGTTTTGGAAATTCTGAAATTCACCATTCCCACATCACTCCACCAGCACGCATCGACTCAAGTGTGTAGGAGTCTGATGTCTAAGTGGCCATTTGTCAACGTTCTTTCAGTACTGGACTTATCTCTCTGATAAAGGGTTTTGGGAAGTGAGATATCTCCTATGCTGGATGGAGACAGCCATTCCAGGAATACTAACACATCTGAAGCAGACACAAAGTCTTCATGTCGAGAGGCGGCTTGCAAAAGGTCGCAGACATTTTTGGATTACAAGATTAGAAGAAACTCTCCTAGGACTTCTAAAGCTCGTCTTGCATATTGAGTTTGCGACTCACGTACGGCAAGTCTGACTCACGAGTTGCCATTTTTGTTATCTCTGTGCGAGTACTTACAGGTAATATGTGGCCAACCTGTATTTATAATATGTTTTAGACAGCGAGTGAACGAAAAAGCTATGATTGATGACTGACATTGAGACCAAAGGCGTTAGTCTATAAGTACCTTTTTGCCCCAAGGTTCCATTGTTGCAACTTCAGTGAACTTCAGGTATCCAGAAAAGCAAAATCCCCCACTGGTAAGCCAAGTTGCTTTAAACAAGGGCCAACAAAGGTTCCACCATTACTCTTCCACAGCAGAAGTCAGATGCAGATATTCTCTACATACCATTGTTCAGCTGTTGTTTGGAAAACCAGAAACCAAGCAACTTTGACTAAAACTACAGTGAAATCAATGGGGAAAACCCCATTGTAAAGATTGTTGGACAGCTTTGGCAGAAACTACGATGTAGACTGTGAGAACCAGGCTGAAAACAACACCGAACGACTTCAGCAGAAAAAATGGTGGAAACAACGGTCGACTCTATGGAAAACTACAGTCGAACTTTCCTAGACTGAGAATTCACTGTACTTTCACCACTGTTGATTCACCATTAGTAGATCCACCATTCACTAAAACAATGGTGGTTAGTGAATGGAGCCTAGAAACCATTGGCAACAGTAAGCAACTTGAAGAGAGTTGTTGAGGCTACAGGAGTGTAACCCACAACCATTGTCATCATTAGAGCATACGTCTTCCTTTGCAATGAAGGGCCTCAATTACATCCTTATCCTAGGTGTCCGCCATGACTTAAGCTGCCGAACCAGCAAGCCATTTGGTCAAAATAGTAAAGACAAGGCAAGATATAACATATGGCATGAAATGGATAAGCCGGCTAGGGTGGTAGCAAAGTACCATGCATAGAACCGAGCGGAAAGATTATCAAACAACTGCACAACAACTGACGGACCGATCCCCGAGACTGACTAAAGGCAAGTAACAGATGGTTAAGCGTTCTATTTTCCACATACAGCAGAGAAAATATCATATGACACAATATCCATTGTCGTGACAATGTAACGCTGCAACAAAAGCAATTTTCTTTGACCCTCGCAGTTGAATTCTCGACCATCAGCTGTTAGCTTTCCCAATTAATATCATCAACATATTCAGAACGCCAGCATGTCCTGCTGCGCGTTACAATGTAACGTAAGACAAACAAAAGTACAAACAAGATATGAGAGAAGAAGTAACAGGCTGCTCAGATGATCTTAAAGGGACACTCTACATATCCTGCCCAGTTTAGAGTTTTAAAGTGGTCCGGCTGTGAGGTGTGCCCCCCCACTTGTCCCCTCCGGTGCCGATCTGGAGAAAGATCTGAAGAGTTTCCTCCACCCACAAGTGGGTCACCCGGTAGCCAGAACTTTGAATTTCCCAGCTGCCTGGTCACCAGATTGGTCACTAGTGACATCAGCACACTCATCCTGTTGGCGTCACGCTCTCTCAGACCACCAGCATTAGCCGATGTCCTGAGATAGGCATCCGAAGGTTCGGTTCTGTGTGCGCAGCTCCAATCCATCATTCTGACCTTGTGCTGCAAGACTGCCAATCGAAAGTACGCATGTTCCCAGTGATGTACAATTTGTGGATCCTATGCAATGCAATTTACGTAGAAACACTAATTTCAGAAGCCCTAAGCTGACGGGGTTGGATTTTAAAGCCAAAAACAAATATATATATATATATACATATTACTGGGCAGATGCTGGGGTCACCAGCAGGTCCTTTGCAGATCGAGTGACTTTTTTTGGTGGCGTTCAGTGGTCTGTTCGGCGGCATTTAGTGGATCAGTAGCTGCGTTCGGCGGTTTGCTGTTGCGTTCGGCGGTCTGTACGGTGGTTGGTGACTGTGTTTGGCGGGTTGATCAGTGTTCGGCGGATCCCTTCAGGGCATTTGGGGGACCCTGTGGTGAATTCAGCATTCGGTGAATTGAACTCGCTGAAGTGCGCCGAACGAGAGAGCACTTAAATTTCTGGGAATTTCAGTGCTCTCTGAACAACCCCTCTATTTTTGGAGGACTTGACACCTGCAGCGCATGTATAAATGTATTCTCAGAGTGTAAATATTTAAAATCTAGTGATCCTGTCACACCTGGAAGACCATCATTCAGTCGCTTAGCTTGTTCGGTGTCGAGATATTCCTCCTCAAAGTGTAGATCAAAGAGTTAAGGCTGCCGAGCTCCGGCTTCATCAAATCAGAACGAAGACAACATTAGAATCGTTGCTAGTTAGTTTCTCTTGTTCCTCTGCTCATTCTCTTTTATTATTCCCGCTCGAGGCTCCTTTACATTACAAATGTGTAAAATAAAAGGGGAAAAAATTAATAGTTTTGGTTGTAAAATTATGTAAATGGTTTTGTTCTAAGTCTCAGAGCGCAGATATTTTTCCTTTTCGCCGCGTCGTTTAGACAGAGACGTTGTTTAGCTCCCAGCTTCGTCGCACTCGATACGACTCCCGTCACTAAAGTAAAAAGAAAACAAAACATTTTTTTTTTCTCATGTAAAGTTTTTATTAGGAATTCACACGTGTACAAAATACAGTAACACAGGTACGAAAATTCCCTTATTTAACCCCTTCACTGCTGAGCCATTTCATGGCTTAAAAAAACACATTTTTATTTTTTGTATTATTATTGTTATTATTTTTTTTTTACTTTAAACACGGTCATGTTTGGTATCATTGGAAAGGACATACTCTGGCCTTTCTAATGATACCACATATGACCCTGCTAGCTGAACACAGTCAGGAGATATCGGGGTTCAAATGAACACTTATCTCCACCCCTATCCTTCCTTAGGAGTCAATGAGGACGTTCCCCACACGTCATCAGCAGTGAAAGGGTTAAGGGCGCATATACTGGTAATCATCAAAACTCCAGAGATGAAACAGATCGAGTGATCTACACATGTAAACTCCATTTTCTAATTTTCCAATCAAAGAGAAAACAAAATAAAACCAAAAAGAAAAAGAAAAAAATAGATAAATAAATAAAAAAAGAGAAGAAGAAACATTGTCGAATCGATAATGTCGCTATCAATGTACAATAAATGCCAGCAATATGGCAAAAAACATTACAAGTTACATTATATCAATTTACCCGAGGAAATAAATTCTATCCAACCCTCCCATATGTCTTGAAATTGGCTCAATGAATTATTTGCGGTAGGAAACATTTCCTCATATTTAAACACACTTTCCAGAGTAGTCATAACCTCCCGTATTGGAGGGCAAATGGAGGACTTCCAGTGACGGGCCAGAAGAGTCTTGGCAACTCCCAGCGCTACAGAAATCAAGCCCTATGTCGAGTTTTCAAGTTGGTAGGTATCAAGTGTAGCAGATACATTTTAGGGCATAAAGGGAGGGTGAGGGTGGTGCAATGAGATATAAGCCTACTTATCTTCTCCCAATAACCCCCCACCATCAGGCATTGCCAGAACACACGGAGGATAGAGCCCGAACCAGTAGTGCATCTCCAACACAGTCTCGACTGTCCTGAAATATGGGCAAGTCTGTTTGGAGTCAAATACCACCTATATAGCAATTTAAGGTGAGCTTCTCGCAAATTCGTACTCCTGGAGTATTTATAGACCATCTCCGTGGCGTATTGCCAATCTTCTCTGGAAATAGAAATCTGGAGGTCCTCTTCCCATTTAATCATATATGGTAGTTTCTTGGACAGGGTGGCCGACATAAGACTATTATAACACAGTGATAAGGGTTTTTTCAAACATTTTCTACCCAAACATAATTTGTGAAATGCCGTAAGATTCCCAGCGTTGGTGGATGACAGACCATGTTGGGCCAGTGCATGTTTTACCCGTAAATATGTAAAGCGATCCTGTGGCGGGATAGCAAATTCCTGTACCAAGTCCATAAAGGGTTTTAAAGAGTGAGGATGAAAAAGTTGACACACCTGTGTGAGACCACACAGGACCCAGGATTCCAAGCTGAAGTCGGGAATAATGCGACATAAAACCCTTAATAGAGCCAGACTCAGCAGAGCATAGGGGCGTAGCAAAGGACGTCCCCATTGGCGCCAGGCCATAAGGGAGAGCTGGGATGCGGGTAAGATCCCTGCCACATTAATTGTAGGCAGTGTTCTAAACCACATCAGGTCGTGGAGACAAAAGGGAAGAATCAATGCATTCTCTAATTTCAACCAGAAGGGTGGCTCTTGTGTGGCCGTAGAAGACAACAATTGAGCCAGCATAGCCGCTTTGTAGTACATTTGGATGTCTGGAAACCCCAGACCCCCATTACATCGAGGCGCAGTGGTCGTGGAAGCTGAGACTCGAGGTGGCTTTCCCTTCCAGATGTGCGCATGGAGCAGTTTTTGTAGGCGCAGGAGCAAATGAGTGGGAATGAAAACAGGGATATTAAAACAAAACATTTTGGCGAAGAACGTTCTCCAAGCCGGTGACTGCACCGGCTTGACATGATCTGCGTCAGCTCAGGATAAAGCATAGACGGTGGTGCATCTGTATTTTCCTTACAGGCCTCGAGTGATGCTATGAGATCAAAAGTATCGAAAAAAAAAATACCTTCTGCTCCAATGGTGTAGGAGAGGGACTTGAGGGGTGGAGCTAGGGGTAGGTGGGACCAGTCCTGGCTCCTTATTTAAACCCCAAGCTCCAGTCGCATAGTGCTCACTTGTTTTGTGCCTTCTTAGACCGGTTTCATCATTTGTGCTTCATTGTGTATTAGACCCCGGCTACCCATATCGACCACGAATCTTGCCACAAGCCCTGACCTTGGAATTCCTGACCACCCCTTTGGATTAACCCCTTGTGTACTGCACCTTCTGAATCAAGCCTCCGCATCCTGGGTTCCAGACCCCTGCACCTAACAATTCCAACCGAATAACTTCCAGGTCCAACCGATTACCTCTCCATACCCTACAGAAGATTGGACCTGAATGTCTACCTGACGCGTACAGGCTGGATTACCATCCTTCAACAAACTCAAAAATCTTCAAAAAAACAGGTTTGATTCCAGAAATCAAGTTAAAAACTTCAGCAATGTAATGCAGAGATGCCCAAAAATTCATTGGATCCTCATGAGGTTCTACATACATGTTCCAATTGTCCCTCTTAGATGCAAGGTTATCCCTATCCCAGTTGAGCGCATTGGGAGGAAGTGGCTTGAGCAGGGGTCAGCATTCCAACGTTGATCCTCAAAATATTCTGAATCCACATTTCCCATGAGACTCAGCCAAGCTAATGAGAGACTGAGCATCATGGGTGGTGAAGAGCCAAAACATCTGAAGGGCTATGGTTGCTGACCCACTGGCTAGAGGCAAGAATGAACTGCTGTTCATTCCTGATCTTTTTCCAGGAAGCCTGATCAATGGTCACTGATCTGAGCTTTCTGGGAGGAGCTAATACACCACACTCAGATTCCTAAAACAGCCATCCGTTTCTCCGCGGAGGGAAAGGGTTGAAGGGGAAAGACATTCTGGTCGCTGTGACCATTCTGATTGCAATGAAATATTCCAGTGCCTCGAGTGTCCAATCCATTGAATAGGACCAGCTTATTGATCAAAAGAGAAATATTACTGTCATTAACCCCTTCGCTATCGTGATCATGTATACACGATCAGCGGTAGAAGACATAGCAGCCCGAGAACATGTTAACACTAGGTGCCCTCAAAGTGTTAGCTCTGTGCCCAAGGTGCTAAACCTGTTGAAAATCAGCTGGGGAATGTCCTGACATTTCGGGCTTACCCCAGCTGATGCACAGAGCCCCACAGCTGCAGTTCTAAGTGCAGTAACTCCTTTTGGCCAGCAGATGGTGACATCTGCCTGCCAAATAGGTTATTACAGTAATAAATATGCTGGGAATATTCCCAGTTTGCTTTTGGGCTCCAGAAGGTGCCCCCAAAGTTCTAGTTCTGTGGGTTAAAATCGTCTTGGGAATGTCCTAGCATATCGGGCATTACCTAGATGGCATGTAGCCAGTTAGCCACGAGCAGCAGTTCTACTTGCAGTAACTCCATTTGGCCAGCAGATGGTGACATCCGCCTGTCAAATAGTTACAGTAAGAAACGCACTAGGAATATTCTCAAATATTTCTTACTGTATACATTTTTAACCACTTCGATGCGGAGGACGCGCTCAGAGCGTCCTCCGCATGGCTCCTGCTGTGCTGAGGATGCGCTGAGCGCGTCCTCCCTTTGGGGTCAGCGTTCGGCCGGGTTCCGGCCGATCACTGGCCCCCCCGGTGCGGGCTGACATCCTCGATTTCATCCCAGCATCCGGAACCGCCGCCGGTGAAATTAGGTGTCATTGCGGCAGCGCGATGACACCTAATTCAGGCGCCCCCCGCATGTGCGGAGGAGGCGCCTGAAAGGGAGGGGGGAGGTCCTTCGGACCTCTCTCCCTCCCGATCGGCGGCGTTGCGGGGGTTAACCCAGGCACCATTTGGAAGGGCACAGCATGCCCTTCCAAATGGTACCTGGCATTAACCCCTGGGGAGCTGGATCACGAATCGGCGCTGAAAAGCGCCGGTTCGTGATCCTTTCCCGGAGCTGGCCGACATCTTGGATGTCGGCCAAGCCTCTGGGAACTCCCCCTGAGGACTGGCGTCATCGTGCATAGCACGATGACGCCAGTCCTGGAGTTAACCCCTAACTGCCACCAACGGTGGAGATAGGGAGTTGCAATGAACTCCCTATCTCCCGATCCGTGGCAGCTAGGGGTTAACGTTTGGTATTGTTGGATCGGCCAGAGCATGGCCGTTCCAACGATACCAAACTCGAATGTGAAAAAAGTTTGTAAAAAAAAAAAAAAATATTTTAAAAAAAAAATAAACACTTTTTTTTCTTTTTTTTGGTTTGTTAATGCAGCAATATTGTTCCCATTTCAATTATAATGTGAACAATGATGCTGCACTAACGATTTTTGTATGCGGTGCGTTTGTTAAATATCGTGTGATTTTCCCCAAAAAAAAATGTAACGAGACCCCATCTCTAATTTTTTTAACAAGCGCACCCCATAAAAAATATAACCGCAATTGCTCGCATGTTAAAATGTGGAAAAAAAACACTTTACACGCTGTAAATTATTTAAAATTCATATTTTATTGCATTTTTTGTTATAATATACAGACAGGTCATGACGTATACATATAATAATGACATATTATTAATCTGCCGAGTCTGACGGAAAGAACGATATATAATATGTCTGGGTCATATACTAAAATAAGCCTTCAAAACACGTTTAAACATGATGAGCAAAACCGGTAAAAATGACCTCAGCACGGAACTGCCTGGTGACTCCACGAGCGGACTTTCAACATTTAGTATGGGTCACAAGTCGGCGAAGAAAACCCCATTACCAGAGGACATCGGGCAGAGGGACATCCGTGATGCACTGGGTGAGAATCGACGGAAACGGCAAGGTGAGCCCCCCGCATACCTGTCTCCCACGAGGAGCTCCTCAGAGGACGATGACCCATATTGGTCTGAGGCCTCTGTGGCTGCACGGCGGTCGCCGCGGCCGCCGGGGCAGGCGGGAGGGTCGGTGGCTGAGACGGGCGGCTCGAAGAAATTGGTGGCACGTAGGCTTGAGGCGTCTTCTGTCCCTCCCGGGCAGGCCGATTTGCTGCGGGATCCTAGAGGGCCGCGAGCGGAGATGGGCCTTCTGTCCTTTACGCGGGACGACGTCCGCCACTTGCTGGGAGAGGCTGTGGAAGAAATGAGGGCAGTATGGCGTGCCGATTTTGCGGTCTTAACTACAGACCTGAAGAAGGTTAAAGGACGGCTGAAGGCTGTTGAAGTTCAGGTTGAGGAGACTGTGGCGACGCAGACCCTACTTCTGCCACAGGTGGAATCTTTGCAATCACAGGTTAAGATGCTTACGGGAGCGGTGGAGGCGGCTGAAAACCGACATCGCCGACGAAACGTCCGTATCCGGGGCATCCCGGAGACGATTGCCGATGAAGCTTTGCTGCCGTATGTGAACAAATTTGTATCGCACGTGATGGGGACACCGAACGGGACTGTTTTTGGGAAGGCTTTCCGCCTGCGGAAAGCGGCTACGGCCCCGGTTGAATCCCCCCGCGATGTGTTAGCGGTGGCAGGACTTGAGGCCGATAAACGTTGTCTGATGTCGACCACTGCAGCTCGTGCCCCGATAGTTTTTGAGGACCTATCTTTGTCGTTATTCAATGATTTGCCTTTTGTTACACTGATTGCTCGGCGGCAATTTCGTGAAATCTCAGCTTTTCTGAGGGGCTGTGGGGTTCGATATAGATGGGGGCGGTAGGATCCATGTATATAAACCATGACAACCTATCTCACCTGGTGTCCACCCCAACGGAAGCCTGGACACTGCTACGCTCCCTGGGCCTCTATTCTGCCCCGGTGTCTCCCGGCCCGGTCCCCGGGGCTCCATCTTCTGCTTCGTTGGCCCCAGGTTAGGGTAGCACAACGGATGTACCCACTCGGTGTATTTGACTTTGTGGATTTTTCTGTTTCCTCATTTCCCTTTTTTGTTTTTTTCTCTCTCATCCTCCCTCCCTACGGTTCACTGCGACTTAAATTTTTCTCTTTTTGTTTTATTTTTGGATACCCTATGCTGATTCTGAGCTTCCTAAGTGCCTTTTCAGAATATGCTGATCTCGTAGATGTTATATTTGTATGTTCTTGCTTTGACTTAGGTAGTTGACCCTGCATGGTCCAATCTAATGGTTGATGTATGACATCTTTCTGTTTTTCAAAATAAAAACTTTAAATATAAAAAAAAAATGACCTCAGCACAGAGGCGGGAAAAGCCTCAGCAGCGAAAGGGTTAAAATAATTAAAAGAAAAAAAAAGAACACTGGTACATGGCAGAGAACTTTTGGAAATACACTTGGTAGTGAAGGGGTTAAGGAGTAAAGAAGTTTTTTTTCTTCTCCTTTTTAATAAAAAATCAGCATTTGCTACGTAGTTACATTATTTTTTTCTGCTTGTTTTGGTTCGCCAGTAACCACAAGGAGAACTTCAGGAACTCGACTGTTTTATTTTATTTATAAACCAAAATTACTTTTAAAGGCTACATAAGGACTCAACACTAAATCGAAAAATTGTCCGAAATTGGCTGAAAATGCGATAAATAAATAAATGATCCAAATCCAGGCCATTACTGCTGAAGCTATACTGGAAATTTTAAAATTCCCCTGTTAATTCGTCAAAAAATCCAATCTAATGAATAAGCCCCGATGCGTCTTCACAGCCTCCTCCCAAGCTGTTCCTTAACCTTTTGGCTAATCAGCCGACTGCTTAAAGGTTATCATTTCTTCTATACCATTCCCTACTGTCGAGAGCACTAAAAGCATCTTTTCTGCCTAATTTTTTTTTAATGTCTCTTTTTTTCATTCACTTCTTATCTGCAAAACCTTTTCCAGGTTCCTTGTTATTTGCTTTATTGTATTGTTTCTGACACTGTCAGTTTTGTTTGTGATGTTTCAAATGGTGGGCCCCAAGGCTGCCATCAGAAATCACAGGGCCCTTTACAGCACTCGTACCGGCCACAGGTGCCTACTGGGAAATTTGTTGATCTCTTGGTGGGCCAGTCTTAGGTGGCATGGATGGACCCTTACATCTGTGGCCTGGGCCCCCAAAGCAACTGGGCCCCTGAACATTTCATGAGCTGTCACCCCTCTGATAGCCCTGTTCCATCGGATTTGTTAAATAATAACCATAAACAAACAAAATCAATATTCCTATTATAATTACCATATATGGAATGCCATAAACCTTTTTCCAGTTTCCTCTCAAATAAGAAAATACATGCTTACGCTGATCAGCGGAGACAGTATAATATATATATATATATATTATATATATATATAATATCACCCACACACAAAATATGGCTGCATCATCTCTGACATCCCCTCACCAGACACACCAATTTATTAGCTTTCAAAGAATTTATAGCCAATCAGCATACAGATACATTTCTATGTCAGATTTTGGCCAGCACGGTTTAACAAAGATTACTACATATGGTTCAGAGATGTTTTTTATAGCTTACAATGTTCAGGCACTTTTTCCTGTACTTCATGTAACAAAAACCGTACAGGAAATCTGGCTAAATTTCTCAGACCATATCCTATAGAAGGAACAACTGTCTACATGCAGAATTGACACGTAGAAAAGGAGAGGGGGAGTCACAGCCCATTTTATCAGAACAGGCTTTTCAATACAGGATTTTTATATTTATACAGAAAATTAAAATCTAACAGGATTTACATCTCATGAGCCTGTACGTACAGAAATCTGGAGACACCCATAAAATAGAAATGGTAAAACCTGAGGGAGATATTTTTTTACAATTTTTATCTTCGGGGTTCACATCACACGTTTTTTAAAACATTTCAAAAACAGGTTCTCAATGAGTGCTGACAGGGTGAGTGGCGGAGGGATGGCGAAGAGCTAAGGCGGAGCAGTTGGAGAGCTGGGTGCTGAAACTGCTCAGGCGTGACAGCCCGCGCTTCCTGCAGCGACCCAGCTTTGTGTGGAAGATTGTACCTGAAGATTGTAATAAATAATAATTTTTTTAAAACTTTTTAAACTCAAGATTGTTTGCTAGACCCCAAACAAGTGGGTGAGTGGCTTCAGCGTGCGTTTTGCCTCCTGGGAAACACTAACACCGCTATTTCTGCTGAGCGCAGGAAAAGTATTTTGCTTAAGGTTGACTCCGGATTGGTTACACTGGCCACTAACAATTTGGGTGTTAAGGCCCAAGGCATGCTATTTGGCAAGCCATTGCTTAAAGATATGGGCGAATATACCCAGAGTATAATAATAATAACAACTATTATTATTTTTAGAGTTTTTTTCTTTCCTTTTTGTTTTATAGAGCAAGGTGCCTACTAGCCTTGGTCTGAAAAAAAATCCTAAAAAAACATGATATATATATAATATTTAATTTTACATCATTTGGTTTAACAGACAAAGGCGTCCACCATTAATTTTCTCTAAAAAGGCAAACAAACAAAAAATTGTAAGAAAAAAATAACCCGCAAAAAACATGATATATATACAGAGGCAAGAAAAAGTATGTGAACCCTTTGGGATTACGTGGAGTTTTGCAAAAACACAGTCTGCTTAAAATAATACAATACAAACATTATGGGCCATATTACATATTTGGTGCTAACTTAGGCTAGGGTCAGACTAACGCATTTTTCACGTTGTCCGTGAAAATGTGCGTTCGAAGAATGGACGTATTTTTTCCCGGAATACGCAATAGCGGTCATACTATGCGCAGTTTCATCCGTGATTTTGTACGGATCATCAATAAAACACTTCTTGCATCTGGACGTTATGTTGGCCGGACATTAGCAGCGTCTGATGTCTCCAATTCACGCACACACGCCTCTAGCGGACGCAGCGCACTCTGTACGTCAGTACTAGTGGTTTAACGTTCTCGAAAAAATGCGTTCATTTTCCACTTGCGTTGCGCAGCCGGACTTTTGTGCGACCGTACTTCGTATATTGGCCGTCATTGCCCGGCATCTGCTGCTAGCACGGCCGTGATTAAGTGCGCCAGAACGCGCGTTCGCACTGCCTCAGTCTGACCCTAGCCTTAACCAGAGCAGTTATAAACTTAAAACCATATTACATAGTTGGTGCTAACTTAACCAGAGCTGTTGTAAACTTCCCAGAGCCATTATAGCCAATGGAGGTTTTATGTTTACAACAGCTCTGGTTAAGTTAGCACCAACTATGTAATATGGCCATATATGTTTTCATGTTTTTATTGAACAGAACATGTAAACATTCACAGTGCAGGGTGGAAAAAGTATGTGAACCTTTGGACTTAATAACCGGTTGACCCTCCTTTGGCAGCAATAACCTCAACCAAACGTTTCCTGTAGTTGCAGATCAGACCTGCACAACAATCTGTAGTAATTTTGGACCACTCCTCTTCACAAAACTGTTTCAGTGTAGCAATATTCTTGGGATGTCTGGTGTGAATCGCTCTATTAAGGTCATGCCACAGCATATCAATCGGGTTGAGATCAGGAGTCTGACTGGGCCACTCCAGAAGGCGTATTTTGTTTTGTTGAAGCCATTCTTTTGCTGAATTACTTGTATGCTTTGGGTCATTGTCCTGTTGCATCACCCATCCTCTGAGGAGCTTCAGTTGGCGGACAGATGGTCTTACGTTTTCCTGCAAAATGTCTTGATAAACTCTGGAATTCATTTTTCCATCAATGACAACAATCCGTCGAGGCCCTGAGGCAGCAAAGCAGCCCCAAACCATGATGCTTCCCTACCGCCATGTTTTACAGTGGGGATGAGGTCTTGATGTTGGTGTGCTGTACCTTTTTTTCTCCACACTTACAGGGTTATTCAAAGAGATTCGAAAAGTCACCGCACGTTCGGTGACTTTTCTTTCTCTTCAATTCGGTTCCTTTTGCCGATCCCATTTCGGTGACCCTGCGGTGTATTCAGCAAGCACCACAGGGTCCCCGAATTTCAGGGAAAAGCTTCCTTAAACCCGACGAAAACGAACCGCAAAACCCAGCGAATGCACGCCGAAAACCCACAAAAACATCTGGATTAATCTGCCGAAAAACAGGGAAATTTAAAAAAAAAATAATAAAAATGTTTAAAATATCCTTAAAAATCTATAAATAAAGAGACTCTTTACTGCAGAATTTTATTAGATATTGAATTAAAACGGGAATATTTTTAACATTGAAGTCTATAGGATTCTCCTGAATAAACTTGCTGAATTAAACCACCGAACAGCAGGGCATTTCGGGAACCTTTCACTGCTGGTTTGTGTTCTCTTAATAGCCGAAGCAGTGCTTTTTTATGGGGATTTCACTGCCCTCGAACAGGCACCGAACAGGCACCATATGTTCAGGAAATTCGCCAGGATTTGGCGAATTGCCTGCTCTCTGGATAGCCGAATGGCCAAGAAAGGTAACCGAACGCTGATTTTCAGCGTTCGGTTACCTTTCTCAAGCAATTCAGAGCTCTTTGAATAACCCTGATAGTGTCGTGTGTTTTTTCCAAACAACTCTGTCCACAGAATATTTTGCTAGTAGTGCTGTGGAACATCCAGGTGCTCTTTTGCAAACTTCAAACATGCTGCAATATTCTTTTTGGACAGCAATGGCTTCCTCCGTGGTGTCCTCCCATGTACTCCATTCTTGTTTAATGTTTTCCTTATTGTAGATGTGTCAACAAAAATGTTAGCATGTGCCAGAGATTTCTGTACCTCTTTAGCTGACACTCAAGGATTCTTCTTTACCTCATTAAGCATTCTGCGCTGTGCTCTTGCAGTCATCTTTACAGGATGACCACGCCTAGGGAGAGTAGCAACAGTGCTGAACTGTCTCCATTTGTAGACAGTCTGTCTTACCGTGGATACATGAACATCAAGGCTTTTGGAGATACTTTTGTAACCCTTTCCAGCTTCATGCAAGTCAACAATTCTTGATCGTAGGTCTTCTGAGAGCTCTTTCCTGTGAGGCATGGTTCACATCAGGCAGTGCTTCTTGAAACCAGTAAACCCAAAACTGGTGTGTGTTTTTAAAGGGCAGGACAACTTTCAGCAAAACATCCAATAATATCACACTGATTGGACTCAAGGTTGTCTCACTCCTGGCTCCAAATAGCTCTTGGAGAAGTCATTAGGCTAGGGGTTCACATACTTTTTCCACCCTGCACTGTGAATGTTTACATGTCATGTTCAATAAACACATAAAAACCTATAATGTTTGTGTTGTTTTATTTTAAGCAGACTGTGTTTTTCACATTGTTGTGACTTAGATGAAGATCAGAACACATTTTATGACCAATTCATGTAAAACGCCACGTAATCCCAAAGGGTTCACATACTTTTTCTTGCCACTGTATATACAGTCTGGTCCAGAAATATTGGGACATTGACACAATTCTAACATCTTTGGCTCTATACACCACCACAATGGAGTTGGATTGAAACAAACACAATGTGCTTTATTATTCAGAGAACACAAACCCTCAAATTAAAGCTGATAGTCTGCAGTTAAAGCACATTGTGTTTGTTTCATTCCAACTCCATTGTGGTGGTGTATAGAGTCAAAGATGTTAGAATTGTGTCTATGGCCCAATATTTCTGGACCTGACTGTACATTTATATATGTACAGTTGTGTTCAAAATTATTCAACCCCCACTGAAATTGAGTGTTTTGGCCAGTTTGACATTGATTTTGATCATTCAGTCATCTTGCTTACAATTAAATCAAAGAGGCACGTGTAGGTCAGACAAATATAACATAACATTTATAATGAAATAACCACAAATGTCTTTTCTGTGCTCACATCATTATCAGTTTTATTCAACCCCCAAGTGACATTCAATCTTAGTACTTAGTACAACATCCTTTTACAGTTATAACAGCTTTTAAACGTGAAGCATAGCTTGACACAAGTGTCTTGCAGCGATCTACGGGTATCGTCGCCCATTCGTCATGGGCAAAAGCCTCCAGTTCAGTCACATTCTTAGGCTTGCACACTGCAACTGCTTTCTTTAAGTCCCACCAGAGGTTCTCAATCGGATTTAAGTCAGGTGACTGCGATGGCCACTCCAAAATGTTCCAGCCTTTAATCTGCAACCATGCTCTAGTGGACTTGGAGGTATGCTTGGGATCATTGTCCTGTTCATAAGTCCAACGTCTCCCAAGCCTCAGGTTTGTGACGGACTGCATCACATTGTCATCCAATATCTCCTGGTACTGAAGAGAATTCATGGTACCTTGCACACGCTGAAGCTTCCCTGTACCTGCAGAAGCAAAACAGCCCCAAAGCATGATTGACCCCCCGCCATGCTTCACAGTAGGCAAGGTGTTTTTTTCTTCATAGGCCTTGTTCTTCCTCCTCCAAACATAGCATTGATCCATGGGCCCAAACAGTTCTAATTTTGTTTCATCAGTCCACAGAACACTATCCCAAAACTTCTGTGGTTTGTCCACATGACTTTTGGCATACTGCAGTCGACTCTTCTTATTCTTTGGAGACAGCAAGGGGGTGCGCCTGGGAGTTCTGGCATGGAGGCCTTCATTACGCAGTGTGCGCCGTATTGTCTGAGCTGAAACTTCAGTACCCACATCTGACAAATATTTTCTCAGTTCCTCAGCAGTCACACGGGGACTTTTCTCCACTCTACGCTTCAGGTAGCGCACAGCAGTCGAAGTCAGCATCTTCTTTCTGCCACGACCAGGTAGCGTTTCAACAGTGCCCTTTGCCTTGAATTTGCGAATGATGCTTCCTATGGTCTCTCTTGGTATGTTTAACATCTTTGCAATCTTCTTATAGCCATTGCCCTTCCTGTGAAGAGTAATCACCTCTTCTATTGTCTTCCTGGACCATTCTCTTGACTTCACCATGTTTGTAACCACACCAGTAAATGTCTAGAAGGAGCTGCGTATCACAGTCATTTTAAAGCTGCCTAATTGGTGCTTATTATGCTTTATTGCTGCTCCGTGACATCCACAGGTGTTTTCAATACCTGATTGAAAACACTTGAATGAACCTCTGTTCTTCAGAGTGGTAGTCTTTAAGGGGTTGAATAATTGTGTCAATGAAGAATTCACAAAAGAAACATTTACTACTGTATTACAAAACCAATTGATGTCATTTTAGTTGCATATGGTTCTTTAAAAAGTCCTTGTAGGATTTCATTCTGAATACAATAACAAATGTACACTAAATTCCCTAAAACCCTTTACAGCATTGGGGGTTGAATAATTTTGAACACAACTGTATATATCATGTTTTTATATATAATATGTATATATATATATATATTTTATATTTATTATATATATATTAAATATTTATATTTTATATATATTTTATCGATATATAATATTTATTTTTGCAACTTTTAGCTTTACAGAGAGAGGTGTCCACCACACCTTTTCTCTAAAAATCTAATTTTAATTTAAAATTTTAAGGAAAAAAAATATTATTTTTCTTTATTTATTTTTTTAGGTTTACAGAGCAAGGTGCTCCCCTGTTGTAGGCACCTTTAGACACATGCCTTCTTTGCCTAATTATAAATCCAGCCCTGCCCAGAGCTCTCCCTGTATGCCACCCTTCCCCTAGATGTTGTAATGCAGCTGTTGTTACAGTGTAGGTGGGGGCTGCTCCCTCCTGCTCCTCTGCTAGGGTGGCAGACATGAGGTCTAAACAAGTATTTTATGCCTTCAAAACATTCATTCTACATTAAAAAAGGTATGTAAGTGGGGTTTCATAAGCCAAATTAATTTGGTAATGGCGTTCAATACACTGAACGGGTTAACTTAACATTTCACACCAGAAAAATAATAATTTTTAATATCAATTAGTCTTATATCATGCAATAAACTGTGGTGAATACACTGAATAATAAAGTTTTCAGTAGTTTCACATTTCCCTTTAAATCAAAATTTCTGTAAAAAAAAATTTACTTTGTTATTTCATAATATTTTTATTTTCACCAAGATTTTTTTTTAAAATATTTTTATATTTGAAAATGTTTAACGTTTTATCTTATTTCTTATTATTTTCGCTCTCATAGGTTCTTCTAACATCTTCTGGTATCTATCTGTTGCTTTGAGCGCGTCAAACGACCCTGTATTTGCGTAAATTTACCCTCCTGTAACGGTAAGTGATGCTGAACATGCGCGTCCCAACCTCATTTTGAGTGGTTTTTTTATTAAAGAAAGCCAGAACCTTGAGTCTTACGAGGAGCCCGTAGCCATGTTTCATTGCAGTAAATATAAGTGTATTTAATATTCCAGTATCCTCGCTCTCTAATACACTTTTTAACCCTTGACCCGCCGAAGGCTGAGGTCAGCCACATCGTGGGACGATCATTTTATTCCTGAAATTGCTCAGCTGTTTGAAATTCATGAGCCTCCGCCGTGATTGAAACAGAAGGGAGATCACGGATGGGCAGACTGTGATGAAATTGCGCGTTATCGAATTTGATCAATAAGAATGGAACTTTTAAAAGCATCTTCGAGTTCCGCGCAGACAGCCAGAGCGACCTGCTTCCATATTACTACTTTTATCAGTCAAGAAGGAGGACGGCAACATTTATCAATGTCAGAAATTCCAAAATTATTTAGAAAAAAAATAATGAATACGGAAATAAAATAATGTGCAATAATACAAAAAAAATTATTTGACATGTAGAGGTAATTAAGGATAAATATGCTTAATATTCAGGATTTTCCCCCTAATACAAATACGTTTTCTGTTGTTTTATTGTATGTAGGATATGTGGTAAATGACATACTTGAAACCCAGGACATACTTGAAAACGAGAGAAATCTCAATGTATCCTTCCTGGTATTAAGCAATAATTATTTAGATTTCAGTAAGGCTTTTGATACTGTTCCGCATAGAAGGCTTATCAATAAATTGCAATCTTTGAGCTTGGATTCCAATATTGTTGAATGGATTAGGCAGTGGCTGAGTGACAGGCAACAGAGGGTTCTGGTAAATGGAGTTTATTCGGCGCAATGTCTTGTTACCAGTGGGGTACCTCAGGGGTCAGTACTTGGACCCGTTCTCTTTAATATTTTTATTAGTGATATTGCAGAAGGTATTAATGGAAAAGTATGTCTTTTTGCTGATGACACAAAGATTTGCAACAGGGTTGACGTTCCTGGAGGGATCAGCCAAATGACAAATGATTTAGGTAAACTAAAAAAATGGTGGGAGTTGTGGCAATTGAGTTTTAATGTGGATAAGTGCAAGATAATGCACCTGGGGCGTAAAAACCCAAGGGCTGAATATAGAATATTTGATACATCTGAGGAAAGGGATTTAGGGGTCATTATTTCAGAGGATCTAAAGGTAAGTAGTCAATGTAATAGAGCAGCAGGAAATGCTGGCAGAATGCTTGGTTGTGTAGGGAGAGGTATTAGCAGTAGGAAAAGGGAAGTGCTCATGCCACTGTACAGAGCACTGGTGAGACCTCACTTGGAGTACTGTGTGCAGTACTGGAGACCGTATCTCCAGAAGGATATAGACATCTTAGAGAGAGTTCAGAGAAGGGCTGCTAAAATGGTGTACGGCTTGAAGGAGAAAAGTTACCAGGAAAGGATTAATGATCTTAACATGTACAGCTTGGAAAAAAGACGAGACAGAGGAGATATGATAGAAACATTTAAATACGTAAAGGGAATCCACAAGGTAGAGGAAGGGAGTATATTTAAAAGGAAACAAAATAGCAAAACAAGAGGACATAGTCTTAGATTAGAGGGGCAAAGGTTTAAAAGTAACATCAGGAAGCATTATTTTACTGAGAGGGTGGTGGATACATGGAACAGTCTTCCAGTTGAAGTGGTAGAGGCCAAAACAGTAATTGAATTTAAGCAGGCATGGGATAGGCATAAGGCTATCCTAAACAAAAGATAAATCCAGGTAAAGTATCCATGTAATTGGGCAGACTAGATGGGCCGAAAGGTTCTTATCTGCCGACATTTTTCTATGTTTCTATGGTAAAATACTTTAGAAATAAAGATATAATAATATTAACCACTTCCATGCGGAGGACGCGCTCAGCTCGTCCTCCGCATGGCTCCTGCTGTGCGGAGGACGCGCTCAGCGCGTCCTCCCTTTGGGGTCAGCGTTCGGCCGGGTTCCGGCCGATCGCTGGCCCCCCCGGTGCGGGCTGACATCCTCGATGTCAGCCCAGCATCCGGAACAACCGCCGATGAAATTAGGTGTCATCGCGGCGGCGCGATGACACCTAATTCAGGCACCCCCCCCCCCGCATGTGCGGAGGAGGCGCCTGAAAGGGAGGGGGGAGGTCCTTCGGACCTCTCTCCCTCCCGATCGGCGGCGTTGCGGGGGTTAACCCAGGCACCATTTGGAAGGGCACAGCCTGCCCTTCCAAATGGTGCCTGGCATTAACCCCTGGGGAGCTGGATCGCGAATCGGCGCTGGAAAGCGCCGGTTCGTGATCCTTTCCCGGAGCTGGCCGACATCTTGGATGTCGGCCAAGCCTCCGGGAACTCCCCCTGAGGACTGCCGTCATCGTGCATAGCACGATGATGCCAGTCCTAGAGTTAACCCCTAACTGCCACCAACGGTGGAGATAGGGAGTTCCAATGAACTCCCTATCTCCTAATCCGTGGCAGCTAGGGGTTAAAGTTTGGTATAGTTGGATCGGCCAGAGCATGGCCGTTCCAACGATACCAAACACGAAAGTGAAAAAAGTTTTTTAAAAAAAATTAAAATTAAAAATAAAAATAAGAATATATTTAACCCTTTCGCTGCTGAGGCTTTTCCCGCCCCTGTGCTGAGGTCATTTTTTACCTGTTTTGCGCATCATGTTTAAACCTGTTTTGAAGGCTTATTTTAGTATATGACATCGACATATTATATATCGTTCTTTCCGTCAGACTCGGTAGATTCATAATATGTCATTATTATATGTATACGTTATGTCATGTTTGTATATTATAACAAAAAATGCAATAAAATATGTATTTTCAATAATTTACAGCGTGTAAAGTGTTTTTTTCCACATTTTAACATGCGAGCAATTGCGGTTATATTTTGTATGGGGTGCGCTTGTTAAAAAAATTAGAAATGGGGTCTCGTTACATTTTTTTTTGGGGAAAATGACACCATTTTTAACAAACGCACCGCATACAAAAATCGTTAATGCAGCATCATTGTTCACATTATAATTGAAATGGGAACAATATTGCTGCATTAACAAAACAAAAAAAAAAAAAAAAAAGTGTTTATTTTTTTTTTTTAATTTTTTTATTTTTTTATTTTTATTTTTATTTTTTTTTTTACATTTTTTTTTACTTTCATGTTTGGTATCGTTGGAACGGCCATGCTCTGGCCGATCCAACGATATCAAAATTTAACCCCTAACTGCCACGGATCGGGAGATAGGGAGTTCATTGGAACTCCCTATCTCCACAGTTCGTGGCAGTTAGGGGTTAATGCTAGGACTGGCGTCATCGTGCTGCGCACGATGACGCCAGTCCTCTGGGGGAGTTCCCGGAAGCTTGGCCGACATCCAAGATGTCGGCCAGCTCCCGGGAAGGATCGCAAATCGGCGCTTTTCAGCGCCGATTTGCGATCCAGCTCCCCAGGGGTTAATGCCAGGCATCATTTGGAAGGGCAGGCTGTGCCCTTCCAAATGATGCCTGGGTTAAGCCCCTGTGAGCCGCCGATCGGGAGGGAGAGAGGTCCGAAGGACCTCCCCCCCCTCCCTTTCAGGCGCCTCCTCCGCACATGCGGGGGGGGCGCCTGAATTATGTGTCATCGCGGGGGCGCGATGACACATAATAATGGCGGCCACTGCTCCGGATGCCGGGCTGACATCCAGGATGTCAGCCCGCACCGGAGGGGCCAGCGATCGGCCGGAACCCGGCTGAACGCTGACCCCAATGCGAGGACGCGCTCAGCGCGTCCTCCGCATACCAGGGGCAATGCTGAGGACGCGCTGAGCGCGTCCTTAGCATTGAAGTGGTTAAAAAAAATTATAAAAAAAAAATAAACATTTTTTTTTCTTTTTTTGGTTCGTTAATGCAGCAATATTGTTCCTATTTCAATTATAATGTGAACAATGATGCTGCACTAACGATTTTTGTATGCGGTGCGTTTGTTAAAAATCGTGTAATTTTCCCCAAAAAAAATGTAACGAGACCCCATCTCTAATTTTTTTAACAAGCGCACCCCATACAAAATATAACCGCAATTGCTCGCATGTTAAAATGTGGAAAAAAAACACTTTACACATTGTAAATTATTGAAAATACATATTTTATTGCATTTTTTGTTATAATATACAGACAGGTCATGACGTATACATATAATAAAGACATATTATGAATCTACCGAGTCTGACGGAAAGAACGATATATAATATGTCTGGGTCATATACTAAAATAAGCCTTCAAAACACGTTTAAACATGATGCGCAAAACCGGTAAAAATGACCTCAGCACAGAGGTGTGAAAAGCCTCAGCAGCGAAAGGGTTAAAAATAGCGCTATAATATATTTTTTGGTTCGAAATTTAGAGAATAATAAGCATAAATATGCCTAATATTCTGATCTTACCCTTTCGTAATACATGTAACTTTCCTGTATTTTTATTGAATGAATGATATACAGTAAGTCATATAATGTTTTAATAATAATAATAATTTTTTTTTCGGTGTGAAATTTTGAGTTGATTTAAAATTCTGGAAATATTTTCCTTCCTTAATACATATACATTTTCAGTTTTTTTTTATTGTATGTAGGATATAAGTGATAAATAAAGTTTAAATAATAATAATAATAATAATAATAATATTAAAAATATTTTATCTTTTGTAAAAGTTAGAGGTGATCAAGGATAAATATGTATAAAATTCTGGAAATTTTTTCCTTCCCTAATAGATATACATTTTCAGATTTTTTTTATTGTATGTATGATATAAGTGATACATAAAGTTTAAATAATAATAATAATAATAGTAATATTAAAAATATTTTTTCTTTTGTAAAATTAAGAGGTGATTAAGGATAATTTGGGGTTTCTACGCTACGCAAGTTGCACAGGAACCGGTAGTTGTGAAGAAAAGGGACAGGGACTTCCAGCTTCGGGAGTCTCTGAGCCGAAGAGGAGGAGCTGCACGTGTCGAGGGACAAAAAGTGAGTCAAATGGGCCTAAATAAAACAAAAAATAATTGGAGAGAGGTTGTCAGCAGCCACTGCCCAAATATTTAAAGGCAAAATAAGGACACTCTACTTTTCGGGTCCTTTAAATTCCTCCGGCGCTCATCCTAGTTCTTGTCTTGTATTGAAGGAAGGCAGCTGGCGACGTGATGGTGGAGTCAGAGGAGACAAAGGTGAATCGCCAAGCAGGTTGGAGTGGTCGAATGAAGGAAGGAGGGGAGGGTGGTTATCGATGTAGAACGATGAAGGCGACAGTGAAATATTTGGTTGCCTTCATCCATAGAATTGATTATTGACTGTTCTGCAAGACTAAAAGCCAAGAAAAAACAGTAAGTGTTAATTACTGGCTTTTAGCCTCGCAAACCATTCCGTTACGCGGAATCTTCTTAAGAGCCGTAAGAGAAGTGATTTTTTTTTGTTTCTTTCATGGTCAAAAAGTACAAAGTGGAACTGTCAGTCCTGTTTCGGCAGCAGCGCCTTTCCCTGTGAGTCCAGTAAATGTTATTAAAGTGTTTAGTGGAGTGAGGTTTGAATAGGACTGACGTATAACATGTACTTACCTCCACATTATGGCAGGTACCGATTCCATCCACCTCCGGATTCGGACACAGGGATTTACTTAAAGGGGAATTAATAAATTAATCCTATTTATGTATTTCTGAAAATGAATGTCTCTTGGTCAATGTGGTATTCTCCAGGGCCCCGGGGTACCATTGCTAAACTCACCAGGGTAACAATGTTATACTGACCAGGATAATCATCTCGGCTAAATTCAAAGCCTGGTGTAAAGGTATCCAAAAATAGTGTTATACTTACCAGTAAACCTCATTTTATACTCACCAGGGTAATGATGTTACTTTATAGTTACCAGGGTAATGATGTTATACTTACCAGGATAAGGCTATTATACTCACCAGGGTAGCAATGTTACACTCACTAGGGCAGCAATGTTACACTCACTAGGGTAGCAATGTTACACTCACTAGGGCAGCAATGTTACACTCACTAGGGTAGCAATGTTACACTCACTAGGGTAGCAATGTTACACTCACTAGGGCAGCAATGTTACACTCACTAGGGTAGCAATGTTACACTCACTAGGGTAGCAATGTTACACTCACCAGAGTAGCAATGTTACACTCACCGGGGTAGCAATGTTACACTCACCAGGGTATCAATGTTACACTCACTAGGGTAGCAATGTTACACTCACCAGAGTAGCAATGTTACACTCACCAGAGTAGCAATGTTACACTCACCAGAGTAGCAATGTTACACTCACCAGAGTAGCAATGTTACACTCACTAGGGTAGCAATGTTACACTCACCAGAGTAGCAATGTTACACTCACCGGGGTAGCAATGTTACACTCACTAGGGTAGCAATGTTACACTCACCAGAGTAGCAATGTTACACTCACCGGGGTAGCAATGTTACACTCACTAGGGCAGCAATGTTACACTCACTAGGGTAGCAATGTTACACTCACCAGAGTAGCAATGTTACACTCACCGGGGTAGCAATGTTACACTCACCAGGGTATCAATGTTACACTCACTAGGGTAGCAATGTTACACTCACCAGAGTAGCAATGTTACACTCACCGGGGTAGCAATGTTACACTCACCGGGGTAGCAATGTTACACTCACCAGGGTAGCAATGTTACACTCACCGGGGTAGCAATGTTACACTCACTAGGGCAGCAATGTTACACTCACCAGGGTAGCAATGTTACACTCACTAGGGTAGCAATGTTACACTCACCAGGGTAGCAATGTTACACTCACCAGAGTAGCAATGTTACACTCACTAGGGCAGCAATGTTACACTCACTAGGGTAGCAATGTTACACTCACCAGAGTAGCAATGTTACACTCACCGGGGTAGCAATGTTACACTCACCAGGATAAGGCTATTATACTCACCAGGGTAGCAATGTTACACTCACCAGAGTAGCAATGTTACACTCACTAGGGTAGCAATGTTACACTCACTAGGGTAGCAATGTTACACTCACCAGGGTAGCAATGTTACACTCACCAGAGTAGCAATGTTACACTCACTAGGGCAGCAATGTTACACTCACTAGGGTAGCAATGTTACACTCACCAGAGTAGCAATGTTACACTCACCGGGGTAGCAATGTTACACTCACCAGGGTATCAATGTTACACTCACTAGGGCAGCAATGTTACACTCACCAGGGTAGCAATGTTACACTCACCAGGGTAGCAATGTTACACTCACTAGGGTAGCAATGCTACACTCACCAGAGTAGCAATGTTACACTCACCGGGGTAGCAATGTTACACTCACCAGGGTAGCAATGTTACACTCACCAGAGTAGCAATGTTACACTCACCAGAATAGCAATGTTACACTCACTAGGGTAGCAATGTTACACTCACCAGAGTAGCAATGTTACACTCACCGGGGTAGCAATGTTACACTCACCAGGGTAGCAATGTTACACTCACTAGGGCAGCAATGTTACACTCACCAGGGTAGCAATGTTACACTCACCCGGGTAGCAATGTTACACTCACTAGGGCAGCAATGTTACACTCACCAGAGTAGCAATGTTACACTCACCAGAGTAGCAATGTTACACTCACCAGAGTAGCAATGTTACACTCACTAGGGTAGCAATGTTACACTCACCCGGGTAGCAATGTTACACTCACCAGAGTAGCAATGTTACACTCACTAGGGTAGCAATGTTACACTCACCAGAGTAGCAATGTTACACTCACCGGGGTAGCAATGTTACACTCACCCGGGTAGCAATGTTACACTCACTAGGGCAGCAATGTTACACTCACCAGAGTAGCAATGTTACACTCACCAGAGTAGCAATGTTACACTCACCAGAGTAGCAATGTTACACTCACTAGGGTAGCAATGTTACACTCACCACGGGGTAGCAATGTTACACTCACCAGAGTAGCAATGTTACACTCACTAGGTAGTGGTACAATGTTACACTCACCAGAGTAGCAATGTTACACTCACCGGGGTAGCAATGTTACACTCACCAGGGTAGCAATGTTACACTCACCAGGGTAGCAATGTTACACTCACCAGAGTAGCAATGTTACACTCACCAGGGTAGCAATGTTACACTCACTAGGGTAGCAATGTTACACTCACCAGAGTAGCAATGTTACACTCACTAGGGTAGCAATGTTACACTCACCCGGGTAGCAATGTTACACTCACTAGGGTAGCAATGTTATACTCACCAGGGTAGCAATGTTACACTCACCAGGGTAGCAATGTTACACTCACCAGAGTAGCAATGTTACACTCACTAGGGAAGCAATGTTACACTCACTAGGGTAGCAATGTTACACTCACCAGAGTAGCAATGTTACACTCACCGGGGTAGCAATGTTACACTCACCAGGGTATCAATGTTACACTCACTAGGGCAGCAATGTTACACTCACCAGGGTAGCAATGTTACACTCACCAGGGTAGCAATGTTACACTTACTAGGGTAGCAATGCTACACTCACCAGAGTAGCAATGTTACACTCACCGGGGTAGCAATGTTACACTCACCAGGGTAGCAATGTTACACTCACCAGAGTAGCAATGTTACACTCACCAGAGTAGCAATGTTACACTCACCGGGGTAGCAATGTTACACTCACCGGGGTAGCAATGTTACACTCACCAGGGTAGCAATGTTACGCTCACTAGGGCAGCAATGTTACACTCACCAGGGTAGCAATGTTACACTCACCAGGGTAGCAATGTTACACTCACTAGGGCAGCAATGTTACACTCACCAGAGTAGCAATGTTACACTCACCAGGGTAGCAATGTTACACTCACTAGGGCAGCAATGTTACACTCACCAGAGTAGCAATGTTACACTCACCAGAGTAGCAATGTTACACTCACCAGGGTAGCAATGTTACACTCACTAGGGTAGCAATGTTACACTCAGCAGAGTAGCAATGTTACACTCACTAGGGTAGCAAAGTTACACTCACCCGGGTAGCAATGTTACACTCACCAGAGTAGCAATGTTACACTCACTAGGGTAGCAATGTTACACTCACCAGAGTAGCAATGTTACACTCACCGGGGTAGCAATGTTACACTCACCAGGGTAGCAATGTTACACTCACTAGGGCAGCAATGTTACACTCACTAGGGTAGCAATGTTACACTCACTAGGGCAGCAATGTTACACTCACCAGAGTAGCAATGTTACACTCACCAGAGTAGCAATGTTACACTCACCAGGGTAGCAATGTTACACTCACTAGGATAGCAATGTTACACTCACCAGAGTAGCAATGTTACACTCACTAGGCTAGCAATGTTACACTCACCCGGGTAGCAATGTTACACTCACCAGAGTAGCAATGTTACACTCACTAGGGTAGCAATGTTACACTCACCAGAGTAGCAATGTTACACTCACCGGGGTAGCAATGTTACACTCACCAGGGTAGCAATGTTACACTCACCAGGGTAGCAATGTTACACTCACCAGGGTAGCAATGTTACACTCACCAGGGCAGCAATGTTACACTCACCAGAGTAGCAATGTTACACTCACCAGGGTAGCAATGTTACACTCACCAGGGTAGCAATGTTACACTCACCAGAGTAGCAATGTTACACTCACCAGGGTAGCAATGTTACACTCACCAGGGCAGCAATGTTACACTCACCAGGGTAGCAATGTTACACTAACCAGGGAAGCAATGTTACACTCACTAGGGCAGCAATGTTACACTCACCGGGGTAGCAATGTTACACTCACCAGGGTAGCAATGTTACACTCACTAGGGCAGCAATGTTACACTCACTAGGGCAGCAATGTTACACTCACCAGAGTAGCAATGTTACACTCACCAGAGTAGCAATGTTACACTCACCAGGGTAGCAATGTTACACTCACTAGGGTAGCAATGTTACACTCACCAGAGTAGCAATGTTACACTCACTAGGGTAGCAATGTTACACTCACCCGGGTAGCAATGTTACACTCACCAGAGTAGCAATGTTACACTCACTAGGGTAGCAATGTTACACTCACCAGAGTAGCAATGTTACACTCACCGGGGTAGCAATGTTACACTCACCAGGGTAGCAATGTTACACTCACTAGGGCAGCAATGTTACACTCACCAGGGTAGCAATGTTACACTCACCAGGGTAGCAATGTTACACTCACTAGGGTAGCAATGTTACACTCACTAGGGCAGCAATGTTACACTCACCAGAGTAGCAATGTTACACTCACCAGAGTAGCAATGTTACACTCACCAGGGTAGCAATGTTACACTCACTAGGATAGCAATGTTACACTCACCAGAGTAGCAATGTTACACTCACTAGGGTAGCAATGTTACACTAACCCGGGTAGCAATGTTACACTCACCAGAGTAGCAATGTTACACTCACTAGGGTAGCAATGTTACACTCACCAGAGTAGCAATGTTACACTCACCGGGGTAGCAATGTTACACTCACCAGGGTAGCAATGTTACACTCACTAGGGTAGCAATGTTACACTCACCAGAGTAGCAATGTTACACTCACCGGGGTAGCAATGTTACACTCACCAGGGTAGCAATGTTACACTCACTAGGGTAGCAATGTTACACTAACCCGGGTAGCAATGTTACACTCACCAGAGTAGCAATGTTACACTCACTAGGGTAGCAATGTTACACTCACCAGAGTAGCAATGTTACACTCACCAGGGTAGCAATGTTACACTCACCAGGGTAGCAATGTTACACTCACTAGGGTAGCAATGTTACACTCACCAGAGTAGCAATGTTACACTCACCGGGGTAGCAATGTTACACTCACCAGGGTAGCAATGTTACACTCACTAGGGTAGCAATGTTACACTCACCAGAGTAGCAATGTTACACTCACTAGGGTAGCAATGTTACACTCACTAGGGTAGCAATGTTACACTCACCCGGGTAGCAATGTTACACTCACCAGGGTAGCAATGTTACACTCACCAGGGTAGCAATGTTACACTCACTAGGGTAGCAATGTTACACTCACCAGAGTAGCAATGTTACACTCACTAGGGTAGCAATGTTTCACTCACCCGGGTAGCAATGTTACACTCACTAGGGTAGCAATGTTACACTCACCAGGGTAGCAATGTTACACTCACCAGGGTAGCAATGTTACACTCACCAGGGTAGCAATGTTACACTCACTAGGGTAGCAATGTTACACTCACCCGGGTAGCAATGTTACACTCACCAGAGTAGCAATGTTACACTCACTAGGGTAGCAATGTTACACTCACCAGAGTAGCAATGTTACACTCACCAGGGTAGCAATGTTACACTCACTAGGGTAGCAATGTTACACTCACCAGGGTAGCAATGTTACACTCACCAGGGTAGCAATGTTACACTCACTAGGGCAGCAATGTTACACTCACCAGGGTAGCAATGTTACACTCACCAGGGTAGCAATGTTACACTCACCAGGGTAGCAATGTTACACTCACCAGGGTAGTAATGTTACACTCACCAGGGTATCAATGTTACACTCACCAGAGTAGCAATGTTACACTCACCAGAGTAGCAATGTTACACTCACCAGGGTAGCAATGTTACACTCACCAGGGTAGCAATGTTACACTCACTAGAGTAGCAATGTTACACTCACCAGGGTAGCAATGTTACACTCACCAGGGTAGCAATGTTACACTCACCAGGGTAGCAATGTTACATTTACCAGAGTAGCAATGTTACACTCACCAGGGTAGCAATGTTACACTCACCAGGGTAGCAATGTTACACTCACTAGGGCAGCAATGTTACACTCACCAGGGTAGCAATGTTACACTCACCAGAGTAGCAATGTTACACTCACCAGGGTAGCAATGTTACACTCACCAGAGTAGCAATGTTACACTCACCAGGGTAGCAATGTTACACTCACCAGAGTGGCAATGTTACACTCACCAGGGTAGCAATGTTACACTCACCAGAGTAGCAATGTTACACTCACCAGAGTAGCAATGTTACACTCACCAGGGTAGCAATGTTACACTCACCAGGGTAGCAATGTTACACTCACCAGAGTAGCAATGTTACACTCACCAGGGTAGCAATGTTACACTCACCAGAGTAGCAATGTTACACTCACCAGGGTAGCAATGTTACACTCACCAGAGTAGCAATGTTACACTCACCAGGGTAGCAATGTTACACTCACCAGGGTAGCAATGTTACACTCACCAGGGTAGCAATGTTACACTCACCAGAGTAGCAATGTTACACTCACCAGGGTAGCAATGTTACACTCACCAGGGTAGCAATGTTACACTCACCAGAGCAGCAATGTTACACTCACCAGAGTAGCAATGTTACACTCACCAGGGTAGCAATGTTACACTCACCAGGGTAGCAATGTTACACTCACCAGGGTAGCAATGTTACACTCACCAGAGTAGCAATGTTACACTCACCAGGGTAGCAATGTTACACTCACCAGGGTAGCAATGTTACACTCACCAGAGTAGCAATGTTACACTCACCAGGGTAGCAATGTTACACTCACCAGGGTAGCAATGTTACACTCACCAGGGTAGCAATGTTACACTCACCAGAGTAGCAATGTTACACTCACCAGGGTAGCAATGTTACACTCACCATGGTAGCAATATTACACTCACCAGAGTAGCAATGTTACACTCACCAGAGTAGCAATGTTACACTCACCAGAGTAGCAATGTTACACTCACCAGAGTAGCAATGTTACACTCACCAGGGTAGCAATGTTACACTCACCAGGGTAGCAATGTTACACTCACCAGGTAGCAATGTTACACTCACCAGAGTAGCAATGTTACACTCACCAGGGTAGCAATGTTACACTCACCAGGGTAGCAAAGTTACACTCACCAGAGTAGCAATGTTACACTCACCAGAGTAGCAATGTTACACTCACCAGGGTAGCATTGTTACACTCACCAGGGTAGCAATGTTACACTCACCAGGGTAGCAATGTTACACTCACCAGAGTAGCAATGTTACACTCACTAGGGCAGCAATGTTACACTCACCAGGGTAGCAATGTTACACTCACCAGAGTAGCAATGTTACACTCACCAGGGTAGCAATGTTACACTCACCAGGGTAGCAATGTTACACTCACCAGGGTAGCAATGTTACACTCACCAGGGTAGCAATGTTACACTCACCAGGGTAGCAATGTTACACTCACCAGGGTAGCAATGTTACACTCACCAGAGTAGCAATGTTACACTCACTAGGGCAGCAATGTTACACTCACCAGGGTAGCAATGTTACACTCACCAGAGTAGCAATGTTTCACTCACCAGGGTAGCAATGTTACACTCACCAGGGTAGCAATGTTACACTCACCAGGGTAGCAATGTTACACTCACCAGAGTAGCAATGTTACACTCACCAGGGTAGCAATGTTACACTCACCATGGTAGCAATGTTACACTCACCAGAGTAGCAATGTTACACTCACCAGAGTAGCAATGTTACACTCACCAGAGTAGCAATGTTATACTCACCGGGGTAGCAATCTTATACTTACTAGTGTTACTAAGTCCTGAGCGGTGGGGTTTTTTGTTGATGTTCCGACATGTATATTGTGAATACGGAAAAAGTTGCAGAAACATTTCTCACCGAGCGGCCAGGTCACAAATTATTAGATCGTGAGGGAAAAAATTACGTGGGTGTAAAAAAAAAAGAGAAAATAAACAAAAGAGAGTACATTTTACATAGTTCAAGAGAAGGAGCTAAATATTTGATGGAACTTCCTATCACTTCCTGCTATACCGCAACACAACTGAGGGTGGATGTAGTATATCATAGTGTTATATCTATCCACCACTAGAGGGCGCATGTTGTAGGTATTATCTGTGTTCCTGTTTATTGTAAATAAAGTTTTCCTGATCACATGGTAGAGTTCTAAGGCAGCGTGCAGACGCTGTGTGCAGCTCCTGTAAATAAAGAATAAGAACCTTCCACAGCCTGTCTCTGCTTTCAAAGATATGGAGATATCACAGTGTCGATTTGCAAATTGTGCGTTTGTCGATTTAAAAGTCTTGACTGCAAGAATACATTTTTCATGAGGTTTAACGAGGTCTGAAAACTTGAAATTTAAAGCAGGACAAAATAATGGCTAAGCAATAAGGTCGAGCAGGAGTTGACCAACTGTTAGTTTCCAGTAGCTCTGTCGAGCTCAGGCACACTTCTAGTCTTGTTGGATGAGCCAGTGATGGTCAACCATGACTACCTAAATGTTTCAGAACGTTATGACCCACGATGGTCTTCCTTCTTGGCTTATGTTCTTCTGACACAACTTGGTAGCCAATATAAGTTACTAAATAAAATACAGTTGCCATGAAAAAATGTAGCGTGGGGGGGGCTGGGGGGGCCGTGGCCCCGGGCGCAGTTTTGTTAGGGGCGCATTATCGCCCCTAAAACTGGCCCGGGGGTTGAGGGACCCAGATGCCGGGCAGCGCGGGAGCGCCTGCCCGGTCTTGAACAGTCCGTCCTGTGAAGTGGATGCGGCTGTGTGCGTGCGCAGCCGGTCACGTGGTTCGGCTAATCAGGTGGTACTGAGTCTCTGTACCACCTGACTGGCCGGACCGCGTGACCGGCTGCGCACGCACACAGCCGCATCCACTTCACAGGACGGACTGTTCAAGACCAGGCAGGCGCTCCCGCGCTGCCCGGCATCTGGGTCCCTCAACCCCCTGCCGGAGCTGGGGCAACAATCCAGGTGAGAGCTGGGGCAAATCCATGACCTGGGGGCAAATCCATGTGTGACCTGGGGGCAAATCCATGAGCTGGGGCAAATCCATGAGCTGGGGGCAAATCCATGAGCTGGGGCAAATCCATGAGCTGGGGCAAATCCATGAGCTGGAGGCAAATCCATGAGCTGGGGCAAATCCATGAGCTGGGGGCAAATCCATGAGCTGGGGCAAATCCATGAGCTGGGGGGCAAATCCATGAGTGAGCTGGGGCAAATCCATGAGTGAGCTGGGGGGCAAATCCATGAGCTGGGGGCAAATCCATGAGCTGGGGGCAAATCCATGAGTGAGCTGGGGCAAATCCATGAGCTGGGGCAAATCCATGAGTGAGCTGGGGGGCAAATCCATGTGTGAGCTGGGGGGGCAAATCCATGTGTGAGCTGGGGGAAAATCCATGAGCTGGGGGCAAATCCATGAGCTGGGGGCAAATCCATGAGTGAGCTGGGGCAAATCCATGAGTGAGCTGGGGCAAATCCATGAGCTGGGGGCAAATCCATGAGTGAGCTGGGGCAAATCCATGAGTGAGCTGGGGCAAATCCATGAGCTGGGGGCAAATCCATGAGTGAGCTGGGGCAAATCCATGAGCTGGGGGCAAATCCATGAGCTGGGGCAAATCCATGAGCTGGGGCAAATCCATGAGTGAGCTGGGGCAAATCCATGAGCTGGGGGCAAATCCATGAGCTGGGGGCAAATCCATGAGTGAGCTGGGGCAAATCCATGAGCTGGGGCAAATCCATGAGTGAGCTGGGGGGGCAAATCCATGTGTGAGCTGGGGGGGCAAATCCATGTGTGAGCTGGGGGCAAATCCATGAGCTGGGGCAAATCCATGAGCTGGGGGCAAATCCATGAGTGAGCTGGGGCAAATCCATGAGTGAGCTGGGGCAAATCCATGAGCTGGGGGCAAATCCATGAGTGAGCTGGGGCAAATCCATGAGTGAGCTGGGGCAAATCCATGAGCTGGGGGCAAATCCATGAGTGAGCTGGGGCAAATCCATGAGCTGGGGGCAAATCCATGAGCTGGGGCAAATCCATGAGCTGGGGGCAAATCCATGAGTGAGCTGGGGCAAATCCATGAGCTGGGGGCAAATCCATGAGCTGGGGCAAATCCATGAGCTGGGGGCAAATCCATGAGTGAGCTGGGGCAAATCCATGAGTGAGCTGGGGCAAATCCATGAGTGAGCTGGGGGGCAAATCCATGAGCTGGGGGCAAATCCATGAGTGAGCTGGGGCAAATCCATGAGCTGGGGGCAAATCCATGAGCTGGGGCAATATCCATGTGAGAACTGGGGCAATATCGATAACGTGTCCACAGGTTGGGGGGGGCGCACAATTCTTGGCTGGCCCCGGGTGCTGACAACCCACGCAACGCCACTGCACGGTACATCTATGGAAAGAGAAACCTATAGACACGTGCTTTTGACACAGACCCAATTGAAAATGGCTCAAAATGTCAACAATTCATCAATTTGGACAGATCCAAAATCTGAATTGCCATTGACCGAACCAAATTTTTTCTGAATAAAATCAATGAAAATTTTTCTGATTATAATCAGGTTCAATATATGACACATATAACTTCTATCCTTAATCATCACCTAGACCTCACCCTAATCCTAGCCCTCACCCTACTAACGACCCTAATCATATGACAGAGAAAATGCAACCCTAGCCCTAACTCAGATCTAACCCTGGTCCTAACCTTAACTCTAGCCCTCACCTTATTTATCACCCTTATTTTATGACGCACAAAACTCTGTCCCTAACCCTAGTCCTGATCCTAATCATATGACACACAGAAATGCTAATCGTAACTCTAGCCCTATCCTAACCAAAGCTATAACCCTAACCTTAACCCTAGCCCTAACCCTAACTCTAGCCCTAACCACTGCCCTACCTATATCACTAGCTCTAACCATAATCATAACACATAAGTCCTAACCCTAACGTTAGCCCTAACCTAACCCAAGCCCTAATCATAACCTTAGTCCTAACCTAACTCTAACACTATGCACTAACCTAACTTTATCCATAGCCCTAGTCATATGACACAGAAACTGTAACCCTAACCCTAGCCGCCTAAACCTAACTCTAGCTTTAGCTCTATCTCTAGCCCTAACCTAACTTTAGTCCTGATCCTAATCATATGACACACAGAAATTCTAATCTTAACTCTAGCCCTAACCTAACCAAAGCTCTAACCCTAACCTTATCCCTAGCCCTAAATCCTAAACCGAGCCCTATTCCTAGCCCTAACCCTAACCTTAATCCTAACCTAACTCTAACACTAGCACTAACCAAACTTTATCCCTAAACCTAGTCATATGACACAGAAACCGTAATCCTAACCCTAGCCGCCTAAACCTAACTCTAGCTTTAGCTCTATCTGTAGCCCTAACCTAACCTTAGCCCTGACCCTAATCATATGACACACAGAATCTCAATCTGTCACCCTAAGCCTAGCCCAAACCTAACTCTAAACCTAACACTAGCCGTAACCCTTACACTAACCCTAACTCTAGCCCTAAATCTAACCCAACCCTACCCTAACCGATACCCTAGCCCTGACCATAGCATTTTACATAAGGGTTTAGAATATTGGAAACGGTTGAATATATTGGTCTTTTCCGATACTCCGCATTGATCTGATGCCGAATCATCATAAGATCCTGATATTCTGAATCGACTGATTCAGATTATTTCCAAATCCGAACAATTCGAACCGAGACAAATTTTTCAGCGCTGCGATAGAAACCAATCACCTGGCGAGGACACGGGCTGATTTTCCCCAACGAGGGACTCTCAAGCCCTGGGCCTTACAAACCCCATCCTAAGGGTATAGTCCTGTAAAGGGAAAACCAGAAAGAGGGTATATTGGCTTGGAGCACATTATCATCAGCTGATACTCCAACATCAGAGAGCCAGCTATGAATGATTGTGCAGAGCACGGGTCAGCAATCTTGGCCCTCCAGACGTTTTGGAGCTATATTTTCCATGAGCCTCAGTCAACCTAATGATAAGCTAAGAATTATGGAAGATGCATTTCATAAATACATGTGGGGCCAAGTTTGCAGACCATTGATGTAGGGGTTCAAAATAAGGACTGTTGTGCCAAATGCAGGACAGTCAAGAGGCATGTGGACACATCTACAAAGGATCTAAACCCCCAAAGGAGGAAAATGATGATGCATGGGTTAACATTAGTATATTCCTTCTTATCCTCTTTTAACTTTGTTTAGAGTGAATAATGTCCATCGAGAGCCTGATAGCCGCAGCTCTAAGTAATCTTGTCAGCAGTCCTTGTCGACTCTCGGAGGTTCATCTTATATAATTATAGGCGCAAGAGGATAAAGAGCCAGTCCTTTACAGCATCACAAATCATCTCTACCCAAAAGAATCTCTTTATTAAAGAAAAAGACAACACACGCACGCGTAATCAATGACACGTAAATTTAACCAAATCCACCACTTACAGAATGATGTCTCCTGTCGCTATCTCCACGAGCCTGCTTTAAAACCAGTCACTTTATACCTGGCTCGGTCCGCTCGCCGTTTTTCATCGTAGGACATGAGCGCATCGCCATGGAATTCCAAATTTGTAGAGGAAGCATCCTTAGCCCCTTCAGTGTCCAGGACCTTCTAACCTTGCTGTATGTGAGTATCTAATGGCGTGAACAATTGCAAAGCATCAGAATGTTGATGAACGTTGTACCATTTCATACACCGACCACCATGGTATATGATATGACTCAAGTGTTTCTTTTCGTTTCTTTATCTCGGTTTTACATTTTAATACATTGAAAAGCACACATTAGTATATAAGAATTCACTTTTCACACCTTTTTAAAGCCAGGGTAGTGTGGCCCCTCTGGAGAAACAAGTTCCACAGTCATATCTCTCTACAGGCACCCTGCAGAGAGATAAAACAAGCTGTATATATCAGCACCAAACCTCACTGTAACAAAAAGAGCTAACACAGTACTGCTGCATTATAACAGCCTGGGAGAGGGCAGAATACTGGGGGTCACTCACTGCTGTAAAGGGATAAAATGCAGGGTGATCCCTGTACAGTATACACAGGCATTATGCAGCACATACAGATACAAGTGTTACTGTAATTCCCATACACAGGCATTATGCAGCACATACAGATACAAGGTGTTGCTGTAATTCCCATACACAGGCATTATGCAGCACATACAGATACAAGGTGTTGCTGTAATTCCCATACACAGGCATTATGCAGCACATACAGATACAAGGTGTTACTGTAATTACCATACACAGGCATTATGCAGCACATACAGATACAAGGTGTTACTGTAATTGCCATACACAGGCATTATGCAGCACTTACAGATACAAGGTGTTACTGTAATTGACATACACAGTCATTATGCAGCGCATACAGATACAAGGTGTTACTGTAATTCCCACACACAGGCATTATGCAGCAGATACAGATACAAGGTGTTACTGTAATTCCCATACACAGGCAATATACAGCACATACAGATACAAGGAAGGTGTTGCTGTAATTGCCATACACAGGCATTATGCAGTACATACAGATACAAGGTGTTACTGTAATTGCCATACACAGGCATTATGCAGCACATACAGATACATGGTGTTGCTGTAATTCCCATACACAGGCATTATGCAGCACATACAGTCAGATACAAGGTGTTGCTGTAATTGCCATACACAGGCATTATGCAGCACATACAGATACAAGGTGTTGCTGTAATTGCCATACACAGGCATTATGCAGCACATACAGATATTGCATTGCTAATAATCTCATTATGATCACTATTACAAACTTCCATAAGCAGGAGATTTCAGCATTTTATTATCTGCTGCACATTTAGTGACACAAAGGCCATTTCTAACAAGAAAAAAAAGACAGTTTTGCACCTATTCAATATCAGGGTGGCTGCGTCGACCAGGAGTATCCAGCCTGCTCCATGTATAAGACATAACAAGAAAAAAAGTTGTCATTTGCGCTCACCACTGTACCTCCATGTGAAACAAAACACATTCAGAGGTTTTAGTTTCCCTGAATGGCCATTTAAGTGTAAGCTCACCTGCACGTCATGGCACCTCTGGTCAGGTGACTCCTACCCAGTGGCGTAGCGCGGGGGGGCCTCAGGGGCGGTCGCCCCGGGTGCAATTTTCATAGGGGTGCAAAATTTCAAAAGAAATTTGAACCACTAATATTTTCCAGCAGGGATCAGCACTGGTGTCCGTGAGAGGCCCTTGCATGGACAGCCACCAGTTTTGCGGTGCCAGCGGTGACTTAGCACTCAGCATCTGGAAGGGAGAACCAGGACAGAAAATTCTGGCCCTATCCTGACTCCTCCTTAATGCTGACATGAGTCACGTGAAGCAGCGCAGCATTATTCGACGGAACACCCTGTACCACACTTGTCAGCCCCCCTTGAAGTACTGTGCCAGCTCCGCGCTGCTGGCAGCCCTGCAGCCGCTGAACAGGAAGGAGGGAGGGAGGCACCTGCCCTGCAGCACATTTAAAATCCGGTCCCCACTAAGAAGCCTTGAGAGCCCCCCCCGGGCCACCAGCAACTCCATGCAGGTAGGCGACACCGTGTGACACCAGAGCATCGTGAACAACACACAGTGAGGGGGTACTGGGGGTATGGGGAGAGAGTGACTGGAGGTTTGGGGAGAGAATGACTAGGGATACTGGGATAGAGTGACTGGGGGTACCTGGAGAGAGTGACTGGGGGGTACTGGGAGAGTGACTGGGGGTACTGGGAGAGTGAGTGAGTGGAGGGTACTTGGAGAGAGAGAGTGACTAGAGTACTGGGAGAGAGTGACTGGGGGTACGGAGAGAGAGTGACTGACGGTACTGGGAGAAAGTGGGGTACTGGGAGAGAGTGACTGTGGGTAACTGGAGAGAGAGTGACTGGGGATACTTGGAGGGAGAGAGTGATTGCGGATACTTGGAGGGAGAGAGTGATTGGGGCTACTGAGAGAGCGCGACTGGGTATAGTGTGAGAGTGGAACTATGCTAGGGTATACTGGGACAGGGTGACTGGTAGCAGTGGTGCAGCGTGGGGGGCCATGTGTGTTTCATTTTTCTTATTATATCAGTATTTTGTTAATATACAATACATGTGCTTGTGGGGTAATGGGGGTCAATACTCTACTGGTGGAAGGGAATCAGGGTGTGCTACCATGTCCAAAGGTTGGGAGGCGTGCAATTCTTGCAACCCATGCTATGCCACTGCTCCTATCTACTGAAACCAAGCTGCTTTTTAAGCAACCTCATATGCTCGTGCTGCTTTTAAGTCATGAGAGAGACTGGTGGGTTTACTTTTATACCCTTACCAGGGACAATTCCACTTTGGGATAAAAAAAGAAAATCACGGAAAAGGGGCAGCAGCAAAAAATGCTGGGGATATAACTTGGCTGGGGATATAACTAATATATATATGTATCCTATGAATAATAAGGTATATTACAGAAAGAAAACGCCATTTAAAAAACAAAAAAAAAATTAGCTGAAAAAATCCCTAAAAATATTTAATAAAAACTAGGGCATTTTTTTTACATTCATCAGTTTAAACCTGTCGAACCAAAACACTGAAAATCAGGGCATTTCACTGACATTTCTCTGCTGTTCGGCGTCTCTGAATAATTTAACCATTGCTTCTCTATGGGAGATTTCACTGTCGCTGAAGATCACTGTATATTGCTGGCGATTCGCCAATATTTGACAAACTGCTGTGTTTTTGAATAGTTGAATGGCCACGAAATTGCACCGTACGGGGAAATTCGCTGTTCGGTGCAATGTCGGCTCTCTCTGTATAACCCTGAGAGTCTCAGATAACACGGTATAGCCAGACCTGGAGCAGATTTTTAAACACATGGGTATAATTGTTCATAGCTTTCCGTGACGTTGCGCCACAGTTACTATTCCAGGTTAAATGTCACTTCGTGTATCCAGGGGAATGCGCAGACACGATAAGGGCAGAGCGGAGCAATTAGCCAGTAGGCAGCTGTCCAGGGCCCCTTGGTAATTAACAAGTGACAGCTACGCAGCTGTCTGGGGTCCCAAGAGATAGTGAGCGAGTGACACAGGGGAGGCTGGGACAGCTAAAATAATCCAAAAATACTTCTAATGGGGTTACTGAGGCGAGAGGTGCTAACCGCTGCAAAACATACCTGCAAGACACCGGCGCACGCAGCCCGATACATTAGGGTGTGCATGCATCCATGGAACCCTTATTCATTGAAAACTTATGTTTAGAAGATTTTGCACAAAATACACATTTTTCATTGGAAATAACAAGCTGTAATCGGAGATACAGTCAGCTTTTACGCTATCCATCAGGAACCAGATTAGGGACATCTAAAATGTCAATGTAGGAGGTGAAAGAGGACCTCTTCACCCAACATCAGGGTGTGCATGGGCATGCCAAGCACGCCTGCTGCGAGATGGTTTCCTTATCAGTGTTTTATTGGGTCAAAATAGTCAATCCCCTCTGCGTGCAGGAATTAAAAGGATTTAGGCTGGTGTCAGACGAGCACACTATGTGATGCTGATGGGCAGTGAATGAAAAGTAAACCCCGCAGCATGTAGAATCCGTACATTGCAGGTAGGAAATAAAAAAAGAATCCCAGGTGACCTGAATAGATTAACCATTGCTTCTCTACAGGGATTTCACTGCCGTCGAACAGGCATCGTACTTGCTGGCAATACGCCAATATTTGATTTCTGATTATTTTATCATAAGGTTACTGTTACTTTTAGTTTAGGTTATCATAAAATAAGCAGAAAAAGTAACCCTAAAAGTAACAGTAACCTTATCATAAAATCAGCAGAAACAGTAACCCTAACCTTAAAGTAACAGTAACCTAACCCTAAGAGTAACAGTAAACTAATTATAAAACAAACAAACAGTAACCCTAACCCTAACCATAAAAGTAACATTAACCTTATCATAGAATAAACAGAAACAGTAGCCCTAACTTTAAAAGTACCAGTAACCTTATCATAAAATAAGCAGAAACAGTAACCCGAACCCTAAAAGTAACAGTAACCTTCTCATAAAATAAGCAGAAACAGTAACCCTAACCCTAAAAGTAGCAGTAACCTTATCATAAAATAAGCAGAACAGTAGCCCTAACCCTAAAAGTAACAGTAACCTTATCATAAAATAAGCAGAAACAGTAACCCTAACCCTAAAAGTAACATTAACCTTATAATAAAATAAGCAGAAACAGTAACCCTAGCCCTAAAAGTAACAGTAACCTTATTATAAAATAAACAGAAACAGTAACCCTAACCCTAAATGTAATAGTAACCTTATCATAGAATAAGCAGAAACAGTAACCCTAACCATAAAGGTAACAGTAACCTTATCATAAAATAAGCATAAACAGTAACCCTAACCCTAAAATTAATAGTAACCTTATCATAGAATAAGCAGAAACAGTAACCCTAAAAGTAACATTATCATAAAATAAGCAGAAACAGTAACCCTAACCGTAAAAGTAACAGTAACCATATCATAAAATACGCAGAAACAGTAACCCTAACCCTAAAAGTAACAGTAACCTTATCATAAAATACGCAGAAACAGTAACCCTAACCCTAAAAGTAACAGTAACCTTATCATAAAATACGCAGAAACAGTAACCCTAACCCTAAAAGTAACAGTAACCTTATCATAAAATACGCAGAAACAATAACCTTAACCCTAAAAGTAACAGTAACCTTTTTTTAAATAAACAGAAACAGTAACCCTAACCCTAAAAGTAAAGCTAACCCTAATCATACTGCAAGCAGAAACGGTAACCGTAATCTAAAAAGTAACCCTAATCTTAATCACAAAACAAGTAGAAATAGTAACCCTAACCCAAAAATATCCCTAATCATAAAGCAAACAGAACTATAACTCTAACCTTAACCCTAAAAGTAACCCTAACTTTCACTAATCTGCTACGGCGGTATGAATGGGGTATAGGGGTAGTATGGAGGGGAGATAAATGGGATATAGGTGTAATTATTAGGGATGAGCTGTTCGGTTCGGACGGTTCAGAGTTCGCATCGAACATAGCCTGTTCGTTTGTTCGCGAACTCCGGACATTTCCGGGTGTTCGCCGCGTGTTCGCCCACAATGCACCACAATGGACCACAATGCACTTTCCCACTGGTCTGAAGCTCGTAATTGGCTACAGCCTTGCACCTGACCACAGGTCTGGTGCAAGACAGTTTCAACATTATGCCAATCACGGCTCAGAGTCCTGATTGGGCAAATTTTGCCCAATCATGGGCTCACAGAGCTAAGTCCCACAGCACACTATATAAGGTTTCCACACAGCGCTTCTGCACACATTTGAGAGGAGATTTCAGAGGAGATAGTTGTTCTGTGTTCTTATTGCCGGTCTGCCACGCTACTGGGGGGGGGGGTCTGGGGGGGTCTAATTTCTACCAAATATCTGGGAATTGAGGTGATCTGTCTCTTGTCACTGCCAGCAAGTCTTTTTGGGGTCCCAAATTTCTACAAAATATTTGGGAATTGAGGTGATCTGTGTCTTGTGACTCACTGCCAGTACCACGCAGTATTTTGGGGGGGTCACAAATTTTTACAAAATATCTGGGAATTGAGGTGATCTGTCTCTTGTCACTGCCACGTAGTATTTTGGGGGTCACAAATTTCTACAAAACATTTGGGAATTGAGGTGATCTGTATCTTGTCACTGCCAGCAAGTATTTTGGGGGTCACAAATTTCTACAAAACATTTGGGAATTGAGGTGATCTGTGTCTCGTCACACATCCAGTACCACGCAGTATTTTGGGGGTCACTAATTTCTACAAAACATTTGTGAATTGAGGTGATCTGTGTCTTGTCACACAGCCAGTACCACGCAGTATTTTGGGGGTCACAAATTTCTACAAAACATTTGGGAATTGAGGTGATCTGTGTCTTGTCACTGCCAGCAAGTATTTTGGGGGTCACAAATTTCTACAAAACATTTCGGAATTGAAGTGATCTGTCTCTTGTCACACAGCCAGTGCCACGCAGTATTTTAGGGGTCACAAATTTCTACAAAATATTTGGGAATTGAGGTGATCTGTGTCTTGTCACTGCCAGTAAGTATTTTGGGGGTCACAAATTACTACAAAACATTTGGGAATTGAGGTGATCTGTGTCTTGTCACACAGCCAGTACCACGCAGTATTATGGGGGTCACTAATTTTTACAAAACATTTGGGAATTGAGGTGATCTGTCTCTTGTCACACAGCCAGTACCACGCAGTATTATGGGGGTCACTAATTTTTACAAAACATTTGGGAATTGAGGTGATCTGTCTCTTGTCACTGCCAGCAAGAATTTTGGGGGTCACAAATTTCTACAAAACATTTGGGAATTGAGGTGATCTGTGTCTTGTCACTGCTAGCAAGTATTTTGGGGGGTCACAAATTTCTACAAAATATTTGGGAATTGAGATGATCTGTGTCTTGTCACACAGCCAGTACCATGCAGTATTTTGGGGGTCACTAATTTCTACAAAACATTTGGGAATTGAGGTGATCTGTGTCTTGTCACTGCCAGCAAGTATTTTGGGGTCACAAATTTCTACAAAACACTTGGGAATTGATATGATCTGTGTCTTGTCACTGCCAGCAAGTATTTTGGGGTCACTAATTTCTACAAAATATTTGGGAATTGTTATAATCCGTGTGTTCTCACTGGCTGCCACCCATCAGGGGGTCTCACTGATTTATAGGAGGTTTCTGAGATTTGTAATCTGTGGCTTCTCACTGCCACCCATCAGGGGGTCTCACATACTTCTATCAGATTTATGCGAATTGTAATTTGTGTCTTCTCACTGCCACCCATCAGGGGGTCCCACATACTTCAAGCAGATTTATGCGAATTGTAATCTGTGGCTTCTCACTGCCACCCATCAAGGAGTCTCACTGATTTATAGGAGGTTTCTGAGATTTGTAATCTGTGGCTTCTCACTGCCACCCATCAGGGGGTCTCACTGATTTATAGGAGGTTTCTGAGATTTGTAATCTGTGGCTTCTTACTGCCACCCATCAGGGGGTATCACTGATTTATAGAAGGTTTCTGAGATTTGTAATCTGTGGCTTCTCACTGCCACCCATCAGGAGGTCACACTGATTTATAGGAGGGAATTGTAATCTGTGTCTTGTCACTGGCTGCCAGCTATCAGGGTGTCTCACTGAGTTATACCAGAGTTCTGTAAATCTTTAATCTTTATACCAGAGTTGAATGAGAGTTCTGTATATATTTAATCTATATATCACTCACCATGTCTGAAAGAACAAAAAGGACAGGCAGATGCTCCCAGACACAGATAAGAGGGCAAGCAGCCCCTGTGTCGGGATGGCTGCGCCTCTGGTCGTGGTGGACGTGGTGCATCCTCTGCAAGGGCACGCTTGTCCTTTCTAACTGGTGCTGGCCGTCTTCTTAAGCAGCAGCAACATACAGAGGATTTGGTGGATTGGCTAACCAGGCCATCCTCATCCTCCGAGTCCTCTGCCAGCCAGGCTTGTAGTGCTTTACAGTCCACCTCAGCTGCCAAAGCTCTAATGCAGCCTCCATGTCTCCCGTAGCCTCGCTATCACACACGGAGGAGGCAGCTGAATTGTTTGACTACAATGAGAGTGACATGCTGCTTGAGGATGCGCAGCAAGTACAGTGCTCTGATTCAATCTCTGAGGTTGAGCAAGGGAGTATAATCAACCTAGAGGAAGGGGGTGCCAGTGATGACACACAAATAACTGGCACTCATGTTGCCCCAGCAGCTGCAGCATACTGCCAAGTTGGCTCCAGTGACGAGGAGATAGGGGGTGAAGATGACATTGATGATGAGGTCACTGACTCCACCTGGGTGCCAGATCGAACAGAGGAATCAAGGGAGGAGGAGGAGGAGGAGGCACAGCAAACACAAGGCACAACATCCTCTATGACCAACCGTAGCACTAGCCAGTCCAAGGCATCAGATGTCAGAGCTGCTCCAGTGCAGAGCGCTGTTGTCTCAAAGCACACACGCAGGAACTCTGCTGTCTGCTGGGAGTTTTTTAGGAAATGTGCAGCAGACCCCACCGTTGCTATTTGTAATCTATGTCAGATGAGGCTTAAGCGTGGGAAAGACACCGGACACTTGGGTACCACGTGCTTGAGGCGACATATGACCTCCTGCCACACATCCCGTTGGCGCAAAACTTTGCGTAGGTCCTCCTCCTCCTCATCTGTCTTTACCCCCACTGTATGTCCTGCCATGTCATTGCCTACAACCTCCACTGACAGGGATGATGCTACAGTAATGGATGTACCAGCAGGTCCTTCCTCACAATGTGACAGCATCCCATCAGCTGAAGATTTACGCAGTCAGATTACGTTGCCGCAGCTGCTGCAGCGTAAGAAAAAATATAGTCCCAACCATCCCCAAGCACAGTGTCTAAATGCCAGCTTAGCAAAATTACTCGCATTGCAGCTGCTGCCTTTCCAGCTGGTGGACTCTGCTCCCTTCCGTGAGTTTGCTGAATGTGCTGTAACACAGTGGCAGGTTCCAAAACGCCATTACTTTTCACGGAAGGCCATTCCAGCACTATACCAGCACGTGGAAGACAATGTTATCCAGTCATTGGGAAAGGCAGTCAGCAGCAAGGTGCATGTGACTTTAGACACGTGGTCCAGCAAGCATGGACAGGGTCGTTACATTTCCTTCAAGGCACACTGGGTAACTCTGATTGCAGCTGGGAGGGATCCAAGACAGGGCTCTGTGCTGGAGCTTGTTCATCCACCACGCCTCCAGAAAGCTGCTTGTATGAGGTCTGTCTGCTCCACCACCACCACCTCTCCCTCTTCCTCCTCCTCCTCCTTCTGTGTCTCTGGCGAAGTGGCAGTTAAACCGATGCCTGACAGGGTCTACGCAATGGCTAAAGCAAAAAAAAGCCATACTGTGCTTGAGCTGGTTTGATTAGAGGACAGGAGCCACACCGGGCCAGAAATTCTGTCAGCTCTGCAGGGCCAGGTGCAGAGATGGTTAACACCATACCAGCTTGAGCTGGGAATGATCGTCTGTGATAATGGCAGCAACCTTCTCTCCGCCCTACGCAAGGGTAAATTGACGCATGTACCATGCCTAGCACACATCCTAAATCTAGTGGTACAGCGTTTCCTAACCAAGTACCCAGGGTTGCCAGAGCTTCTCAGCCAGGCCAGAAAAGTCTGCAGCCACTTCAGATGGTCATTCCCAGCAAGCGTTCGCCTGGCAGAAATTCAAAGAGATTTCCACCTTCCCACAAACCGTCTGATCTGTGACATGCCCACCAGGTGGAACTCGACATTAGCAATGCTGCAGCATCTGCACAAGCACCAGAGGGCCATCAACGAGTACCTGTGTGAGTATGGCACAAGGATAGGTTCAGGTCAACTTGTTCCCCCCCCCACAGTGGCTGATGATCAAGGATGCATGCACTGTACTGTCACCATTTGAGGAGGCAATGAGGATGCTGAGCAGGGACAGTGCATGCATCAGTGACACAATTCCTTTAGTGTTCCTGCTGGAGCACACTCTGCAGGGAATTATAGATGTGGCTCTAGAGGCAGAGCAGCGGGAGGAAGAGGAGGCCTTCCCTAGCTCTGAAGGCCCCAGTCTTTCCACAGACAGCATTCCAGCGGGTCCTACTCAGATCAGACAGGAGGAGGAGGAGGAGGAGGAATATTTATGTAGTGGGGGCATTGAAGGTGGGTATTCCTCAAGGGAGGGTTTTGTGTGCCCAGAAACACAAGGGCTAGTGTGTGGCTGGGAGGAGGAAGTGCATGATGGGGTCATCCTCATTGACCAGGAAGACTCGGAAGCTAATGCCACCTCCAACCTACGCTGCATGGGCTCCCTTATAATGCAAAGCCTGCTAAAGGACCCCAGGATTCGTGCTTTCAAGGAGAGGGATCATTACTGGTTGGCAACCCTTCTTGATCCATGATACAAGGGCAAAGTTGCAGAGCTCATCCTGCCCGCACAGAGGGAGCACAGGATGAAAAAACTTGAGGACGTCCTAAGCGACACTTGTGTAACACCTTTCCAGGCACTGGTAGGTTACCAAGTGATGACACACGTCCTTCTGAGGCTGCGGATGATCAGAGGAATAGTGGTGAAGGCCAGGGCCGCTTGACTGATGCATTTTTTAATTTTTCTAGTCCACGACGCCCAGGGACGTCAAATGTAGGCACCCATTGCCAGCGTCTTCACCATATGGTGCAGGACTACCTAGGGGCAAGGGCAGACCTGGATACGTTTCCAGCAGATGATCCACTGGCTTACTGGGTGTTGAGATTGGATCACTGGCCAGAATTTAGCCAATATGCTATGCAGCTACTAGGTTGCCCTTCATCTAGCGTGCTTTCTGAAAGGACGTTCAGTGCCGCTGGAGGTTTTGTAACAGACAAAAGAGTGCGTCTGTCCACCGACTCTGTAGACCGGTTGACATTTATAAAAATGAATCAGTCCTGGATCAGCAGCTATCAATCCCCTGATGCTGAAGTAACGGAATAGATCGGGGATGTCTTCTGCATTCACAAAACCTCCAGCACTGAACTCTTCCACAATACCACAAAAGGGTTACGGTGTGAAGGCACTTGCTACCATGAAAGGCGCAATATTTGGCTGCACTGACGCCTGTGCTAGATTTATATCATTTAAATTTTTTGAACCCCAGGGTCCAACCCTGCACTCTTCCACAATACCACAAAAGGGTTACGGTGTGAAGGCACTTGCTGCCATGAAAGGCGCAATATTTGGCTGCAATGACGCCTGTGCCACATCTATATCATTTTAATTTTTTGAACCGCAGGGTCCAACCCTGCACTCTTCCACAATACTACGGAGGGGTTACTGTATGATAGTACTTGCTGTCCTGGCAGTCTGGCACCAAAAGCACAATATATGGGTGCACTGATGCCCATTACCAGATGCATATATTTTTAATATAGGACCGCAAGGTCCACCCCTGCATTCTTCCACAATACTACAGAGGGGTTACTGTATGATGGTACTTGCTGGACTTGCAGTCTTGCACCAAAAGCACAATATCTGGGTGCACTGACACACATTACCAGATTCATATGTTTTTAATATAGGACCGCAAGGTCCACCCCTGCATTCTTCCACAATACTACAGATGGGTTACTGTATGATAGTACTTGCTGGCCTGGCAGTCTGGCACCAAAAGCACAATATCTGGATGCACTGACGCCCATTACCAGATTCATATCTTTTTAATATAGGACCACATGGTCCACCCCTGCATTCTTCCACAATACCACAGAGGGGTTACTGTATGAATGCACTTGCTGGCCTGGCACCAAAAGCACAATATCTGGGTGCACTGACGCCTTTACCAGATGCATATTTTTTTAATATAGGACCGCAAGGTCCACCCCTGCATTCTTCCACAATACTACAGAGGGGTTACTGTATGATAGTACTTGCAGGCCTGGCACCAAAAGCACAATATTTGGGTGCACTGCCACTGACGCCTGTATCAGATTCATATCCTCAGAGGGGTTACTGTGTGACGGCACTGTTGCCAACGCTAAAGGCCCAATTTTAATGTACCTATTGTTACTTTCATCCAAAGCCTGCATAAGTTTCACAATAATTTAGCCAAAAGATCACTAAAATTTTTCTACGTGTCTGAAAATGTCTCCTCTTTTCATACAGACTGCCGCCCCAAGCAGTTGTTTGTGGATAGATTAAAGGAAAATAATTTACCGTCTTTTGAAACGTAACTTTTTTGTTTTTAAGTGTGTCTATACATCCTAGAAATCTGCCACTTCACGGGCAGGTTATGGGGACCTCCTAGGCACGATATTTGAAGGAATTTTTAGTTTTTATTTTTAACCCTTATTTCATGGAAAACTCAGTCCCTTTAAAAACGTTTTTTTAAAAAAACATTTTGTCCTTGTTTCCTGTCCCCAGGGCACTACCTGGACCCCCATACACCTTTTATGGCAAATATCTAGCATATATGCCCTCTTGGAGGGCACTCTAAAAATCGAATTTTCAGCCCCATTGACTTGTATTGAGTTCGAGTTCGGATTCGAACATTTGGAAAGTTCGGGTTCGAATACGAACCGAACTCGGGAGTTCGGCTCATCCCTAGTAATTATCTGCATCCTTTTAAATTTTCCATCACTGATCTTATATCGATATATCTGATACGTTTGGCTCGGTTTGAATAGGACATTTTCAATTCTGAAATATTAGGACAGAAATTTCTGAATCTGAACGGAAATACATTTTCTGGCTTCACAGAACGGTAATAAGGGAGAAGCATGAGGATATATATATATATATATATATATATATATAAAAAATGAGGTTTGGAGAAGGTTTTAAAATCAGATGGAGAATACATTTCATTCTGCTATTGAGTGGCAGCATTGTGTGATGAGATAAAGGTCAGGGTCAGCTCCGAACACAATCAGGTAATGGAAGCCTGATGGAAGAATTTATTAATGTGAAATATAAAATATAATAAACGCATACAATAATACAAGGTTATTTAATATAATGTGTGCAATAAAAAAATGAAATTCCCATAAAATCCTCACTAAGCGTTAGAGATCTTACACCCACCATAGGTAGAAGAGATTGTGACTGGTTTACTTGACGTGGCCAAGGTTTTGAGTGACCGAGATGACACCAGATTCATTTTAGCTGGAGCCAAATCTTTAAACATGGCCATTCTTTGCTGCTCGTCTATTTTCATTTAATGGTTGCAGACGCTTGGTCAGTTTTCATTCAGAGAGTGAAACCTCGTGGTGTTCGAAAGATCAAATGAACCATCTGTCCACTGTGACCTTATGGATTTCCTTTGGCATTATCACTATAAAGATATAGATATACTGTATACATTTTTTTTAATACAGAGTTAATGAACACACAGTTACTAAATTCCCTTATTTTTATGATGTTGATTTCCTTAACCCTTTCGCTGCTGAGGCTTTTCACGCCTCTGTGCTGAGGTCATTTTTACCGGTTTTGCTCATCATGTTTAAACGTGTTTTGAAGGCTTATTTTATTATATGACCCAGACATATTATATATCGTTCTTTCCGGCAGACTCGGCAGATTCATAATATGTCATTATTATATGTATACGTCATGTCCTGTCTGTATATTATAACAAAAAATGCAATAAAATATGAATTTTCAATAATTTACAACGTGTAAAGTGTTTTTTTTCACATTTTAACATGCGAGCAATTGCGGTTATATTTTGTATGGGGTGCGCTCGTTAAAAAAATTAGAGATGGGGTCTCGTTACATTTTTTTTGGGGGACAATTACGCGATTTTTAACAAACGCACCGCATACAAAAATGGTTAGTGCAGTATCATTGTTCACATTATAATTGAAATGGGAACAATATTGCTGCATTAACGAACCAAAAAAAAGAAAAAAAAACTTGTTTATTTTTTTTAATAATTTTTTTATTTTTATTTTTATTTTTATTTTTTATTTTTTTTAAAAAACTTTTTTCATAGTCATGTTTGGTATTGTTGGAACGGCCATGCTCTGGCCGATCCAACAATATCAAACATTAACCCCTAACTGCCACATATCGGGAGATAGGGGGTTCATTGGAACCCCCTATCTCCACCATTGGTGGCAGTTAGGGGTTAACTCCAGGACTGGCATCATCGTGCTATGCACAATGACGCCAGTCCTCAGGGGGCATTCCCGGAAGCTTGGCCGACATCCAAGATGTCGGCCAGCTCCGGGAAAGGATCACGAACCGACGCTTTTCGGCGCCGATTCGTGATCCAGCCCCCAAGGGGTTAATTCCAGGTACCGTTAGGAAGGGCAGGCTGTGCCCTTCCAAACGGTGCCTGGATTAACCCCCTGCACCCCGGCAATCGGGAGGGAGAGAGGTCCGAAGGACCTCCCCCCCTCCCTTTCAGGCGCCTCCTCCGCACATGTGGGGGGGGGTGCCTGAATTAGATGTCATCGCGCCACGGCGATGACATCTAATTAGGCCGGCGGCGGTTCCGGGTGCTGCGCTGACATCGAGGATGTCAGCCCGCACCGGGGGACACAGCGATCGGCCGGAACCCGGCCGATCGCTGGCCCCAAAGGGAGGACGCGCTCAGCGCGTCCTCCGCAAGCTACGCTACCTGCGGGTGGACGCGCTGAGCGTGTCCACCGCAGCAAAGGGGTTAATTCAGCAGAGTAAAATATAATGATGAAACCCAGTCACGTCATCAGAACATCATATATGAGAACTGATTATATAGATAGAGATGGAAAGAGAGAGAGGGCACTATTACATTCCTAACCCAAACATTAAAGCTCACTTGTGTGAGCATTAACGTTTGCTGTGGTATTTACTGCATATTACAATCCAAACGTAAATGTGTTAAAAAACCCGTTTGCGTTTGGTACCTTGCGCAGCGCTGCGCGAGGTCACTGCACTTTGTGCTCCCTATACTTAACATGGGGAGCGCAAAGTGTTAATCTGCGCTGGTATTACAAAGTCCCAGCGCTGATTAACGCCTGGCTCTGGTCAGCGAAAAGTTAACCAGAGCCAGGACTTGGTGTTAACGGATTCTGCAGAAGTGGAATCCATTAACACCAGCAATAAAAATAAAAAAATGAATCGTATACTCACCCTCTGTCCCGCAGCGAGGACCGCGGCTCTGTTCGCCTCCTCCGGCTGGCTGGAGCAGGGAAAGACTAGGGGGAAAAGTCCCCCCAGTCTCTCCCTGCGAATCACTACGCCGACCGGCCAGATCTCGCTAGGCGAGATCCGGCTGGTCACGTGACCGGCAGGGAGGAACTCAATGGAGTCCTATGGACTCCAGCGAGTGGATGCTCACGATTGCGCTCAGCGCTGCTGCTAGCATCCAAAATTTAATGCGCGATCACAATGCAGGCAGCATTTTTTTTTCCGCCTGCATTGTAATCCAGCGTTAAAACGCGGGCGCAAGGGGGAAAACTGCGGGCGCAGGTTTTCCTCCCTTGCGCCCGCATTTTAATGCGATGAACATAGAGCCCAAAGACAGGTAAAATGAAAGGAAGGAAAGAAAGAAAGAAAGAACAATGGAGAGAGAAAGAATAAAAGAAAGAAAAGAAAGAAAGAACAAAGGAGAGCGAAAGAAAAGAGAAAGAAAGAACAAAGGAGAGCGAAAGAAAAGAGAAAGAAAGAAAGAAAGAAAGAAAGAAAGAAAAAACAAAGGAGAGAGAAAGAAGAAAGAAAGAACAAAGGAGAGAGAGAAATATATAAAGAAAAAACAAAGGAGAGAGAGAAAGAAAGAAAGAAAGAAAGAACAAAGGAGAGAGAAAGAATGAAAGAACAAAGGAGAGAGAAAGAAAGAACAAAGGAGAGAGAGAAAAAGAAAGAAAGAAAGAAAGAACAAAGGAGAGCGAAAGAAAAGAGAAAGAAAGAACAAAGGAGAGCGAAAGAAAAAAGAAAGAATGAAAAAACAAAGGAGAGAGAAAGAAGAAAGAAAGAACAAAAGAGAGAGAGAAATAAATAAAGAAAAAACAAAGGAGAGAGAGAAAGAAAGAAAGAAAGAAAGAACAAAGCAGAGAGAAAGAATGAAAGAACAAAGGAGAGAGAAAGAAAGAACAAAGGAGAGAGAGAAAAAGAAAGAAAGAAAGAACAAAGGAGAGAGAAAGAAAGAAAGAAAGAAAGAAAGAACAAAGGAGAGAAAGAAAGAAAGAAAGAACAAAGGAGAGAGAGAGAAAGAAAGAACAAAGGAGAGAAATAAAGAAAGAAAGAAAAAAAGATCATAGTAGAGAGTGAAATAAATAAAGAAAAAATTAAGAACAAATGAGAGAGTGAAAGAAATAGAGAGAAATAAAGATAGCACCTTATAAAAATATTTTTAAAAACAATTCTAACACACATTACCCCTTCTTGCTTTGAATGTAAGCTCTGTTGTCCAGGCGTCTTCTTGTAAGTCTGACTTTCATCATTAATTCCACGTATCCATGTTTATATATAGTGTTTCTCTTCCTTTTTTTTCCCTTTCTGTAACACACGGCATACACAGTGTGGCGCTATATAAATACAATATGCAGTGTATCCATATGTTTACAATACTATTGCAGTGAGACTGTTCACATGTCACATACTGATAGAGGTGTGAGTTTGTTTGTAATTCTTAACTGTTCATTAATTCCAAATGAGAAGAAATCGTTCTACCTTTTCATATGTATTTCTTCCAGGAGAGGAGATGAAGTTTCACAGATAAAGCTTTGCTTGCCTTTGTTTGAATTTCCCTCTGTGGATCGCAAAAATTTACCGTGGTCACAATAACGACGATTAGTGAATAACCTCTAAGTGAATTCTGACGCCATTTATTATACTTTAGAGACTCACTGTTGGGGGTTTTATTACTTTGCTTCTCTGTTTTACACCAGCACATGCCTTATTATGTAGAGAATTGATTTGTGCAATTTGCTTTAGGTCTGCGTACAAATTCAGGCAAATATTGTCGACTTCAGTGATTTGGATACATCATTACTGAGCTGAAATAAATTTTCGGAATCAATCCAAATGACCCGTATATAATCAGATCGATTCAGAATGATTCTTACTACTGAAAAGAAATGCACTCACTGTGAAAAGCCAAATCCCTAATCCTAATAATTAAACAAGCAGATCTAGTAACTCAAATCCTAAAAGTAACCCTAACCCTAATCTTAAAATAAGCAGATATAGTAACCCTAATGCTAAAAGAAATCATAATTCTGATCATAAAACAAAACAATATAATATCCCTAACACTAAAAGTAACCCTAACCCTAATCATAAAACAAGCAGAAACAGTAACCATAATCATAAAACAAACAGATATAGTAACCCTAACCCTAAAAGTAACACTAACCCTAATCATAAAACAAGCAGATATAGTAACCCTAACCCTAAAAGTAACCCTAACCCTAATCATAAAACAAGCAGAAACAGTAACCCTATTCATAAAACAAACAGATATAGTAACCCTAACTAGACATGTGCACAGCACAAAATTTTGTTTTGAACTAATGGATTAGTCCTAAAATGCAATTTATTTAGATGCTAAAGAAATTCGTTTTCAGTTCTTTAGTATGAAAACTAATTTCATTCATCCGAAAACCAGTGGATACAATTACTATTGTAGTGGCTCCTCAGAGGGCTGAGATCGCTGCTTGTTACAGTATCTCTCACTCTCACCACAATGTGTCAGGCAAAGCTGTTACAGTAACTGACTGCTGCTCATCACAGCGCTCAGAGTTTCAGTAAAACTAGTAAATAATATTTTTATATATAAGAGGTTATAACAATATTATTTCCTTGTTTTACTGAAACTCTGAGCACTGTTACAGTCAGTTACTGTAACAGCTGAGCCTGATACATTGTACTGAGAGATAATATAACAAGCAACCGATCTCAGCGCTCACAGCCACTGGATTTAAAGGGCTAAAAAAAGGCTCCTCTCTGTATAATGTATAGAACATCCTCCTGCATTAATTAATACCTCTCTCTGTATAATGTAGATAACATCATCCTGCATTAATTAATACCCCTCTCTGTATAATGTAGATAACATCATCCTGCATTAATTAATACCCCTCTCTGTATAATGTATACAACATCCACCTGCATTAATTAATATCCCTCTCTGTATAATGTATAGAACATCCTCCTGAATTAATTAATGTCCCTCTCTGTATAGAACATCCTCCTCAATTTATACCTTTCTCTGTATAATGTATATAACATCCTCCTGCATTAATACCCCTCTCTGTATAATGTATAGAACATCCTCCTGCATTAATTAATGCCCCTCTCTTTATAGAACATCCTACTGCATTGACATGTGGAGGGTGCAGAACTTCGGAATGCAATCCGGCACAGGAGAGGGAACTTTTACTTATACTTTGTATCTCTGTGGGGGAGACACAGGAATATAAAAGCAGGGGAGAGGGAAAATATTAACGTAAATCGGTCTGAAAGCTCAGAGAAGAGATGACTGGTGCAAATTTATTTTTATAATAAAATAAAGCACTTTAAATCCAGGGAAATCATTCAAATAAATCACACTGAAGGCTCATAATGACAGAATAACTGTGAGAGCTGGATACTAAATGTATCAGACGTAAAAAAAATCTTTATAACAAGCAGCACTGGGAGAGGAGAGGGACTTTATATAAAACGCGTATTATAGTTGAGAGAAGGGGGAAAGTGCTCCTGGATAATATAAAATGCATCAGACCTAAGCCCCTATTATGCAGAGCGGGAGGGGATATAACACACGTTTTATAAAGTCCCTCTCTTCTCCCAGCGCTGCTTGTTATAAAGGGGTTTTTACTATCCAGCCCTCCCTGTCATTAGCTTTCAGTGTGATTTATTTGAATGTTTTGCTTCTCCAGCTGCTTTTATCATCTTGTCTGCCTCATAGACATGCAAGGGTTAAGTAAAGGTTTCCTCTCCTGTTCTGGCTGTCTGTGCTTCGAGTGAGTATTCTGGAGCTCTATCACTGTCAGATTTTCGGGTAGGGTCAGGAAGGATTACGCATACAAACCTTTTCTGTAGCTTTGCGTTGTTGCGCTCTTCATTGCTGGTCTACTTCACTCATCAATGTAAAGTCACAAAAAGGACTGAAACTAAAATGTAGTGCATTTTATTTTAGTTTCTTTCGTTTTTTGTAATGAGCAGTTTCGTATCTCTTGAGTCATACGAAAACTTAATTATCCCAAAATTCGGACTAAATCGTTTTAGTACTAAAACTAATGCACATGTCTAACCCTAACCCTAATCATAAAATAAGCAAATATAGTAACCCTAACCCTAATCATAAAACAAGCAGATATATTGATTCTAATCATAAAACAAGCAGATATAGTAACCCTAACCCTAATCATAAGACAAGCAGACATAGTAACCCTAACGCTAAAAGTAACCCTAACCCTAATCATAAAACAAACATAAACAGTAACCCTAAGATATTGTAACCCTAATGCTAAAAGTAACCATAATTCTAATCATAAAACAAAATGATATAATATCCCTAACACTAATCGTAACCCTAACCCTAATCATAAAACAAGTAGAAATAGTAACCCTAATCTAAATCATAAATCAAGCAGATATAGTAACTAGGGATGAGCCGAACACCCCCAGAGTTCGGTTCGAGCCCGAACTTCCCATTTGTTCGGGACCGAACCCGAACCCGAACTCCCATGCAAGTCAATGGGGCTGAAAATTCGGTTTTTTAGAGTACCCTCCAAGAGGGCATATATGCTACATATTTGCCATAAAAGGTGTATGGGGGTCCGGGTAGTGCCCTGGGGGACAGGAAACAAGGACAAAAAGTTTTAATAAAAACGTTTTTAAAGGGACAGTGAGTTTCCATGAAATAAGGGTTAAAAATAAAAACCAAAAATTCCTTCAAATATCGTGCCTAGGAGGTCCCCATAACCTGCCCGTGAAGTGGCGGATTTCTAGGATGTATAGAAACACTTAAAAACAAAAAAATGACGTTTCATATGACGGTAAATGCTTTTCCTTTAATCTATCCATAAACAACTGCTTGGGGCGGCAGGCAGCCTGTATGAAAAGACATTTTAGGATGCGCAGAAAAAGTTTAGTGTTTTTTTTGGCTAAATTATTGTGAAACTTATGCAGGCTTTGGATGAAAGTAACAATAGGTGCTTTAAAGTTGGGCTTTTAGCGTCGGCAACAGTGCCGTCACACCGTAACCCCTCTGAGGATATGAATCTGATATAGGCGTCAATGGCAGTGCACCCAGATATTGTGCCTTTAGTGCCAGGCATGCAAGTACTATCATACAGGAACCCCTCTGTGGTATTGTGGAAGAGTGCAGGGGTGGACCATGCGGTCCTATATTAAATGGGAATGGGCGTCAGTGCACACAGATATTCTGCCTTTGGTGTGAGACTGCCAGGCCAGCAAGTATCATCATACAGTAAACCCTCTGTGGTATGGTGGAAGTGTGCAGGGGTGGACCATGTGGTTCTATATTGAAAAGTTTTTGATCTGGTAATGGGCGTCAGTGCACCCAGATATTGTGCCTTTAATGTCAGGCCATCAAGTATAATCATACAGTAAGGCTGGGGTCAGACGAACGCAGTGTTAACGTCCGTGTTGCCCGCACATAAGTATGTCCGTGATAGCATACAATTGTGTTAAATGGAGCCCCACACACGAAGTACGTCCGCACAGAAGTGCGGGGGCTGACGGACGCTGCAAACGGACGCAGGTTAGGCAAGAACGTAATAATGCTAGAACGGACGTGCAGAGTGCGCCACGTCCACAACGTCCGCATAGCTTTGTGTGTGAGTGATGCAACAAGGTCAGACGGACTGCATTTATACGTCCAGCATTTTTGACGGACAGAATGTTCTTTCATTGTAATTTATTTTCCCTGCTACATCAGTCAAAAAATACGTCAGTGAAAAAAACCGACTGTGTGTGGCCACTACCTTGTCGTCAGTCAGTAAGTACGTCCGTACTACACGGACGCACAGTCCGTAGAAAAGGCGCTCATCTGACCCTAGCCTAACCCCTCTGTGGTATTGTGGAAGAGTGCAGGAGTGGACCATGTGGTCCTATATTGAAAAGTTTTTGATCTGGTAATGGGCGGCAGTGCACCCAGATATTGTGCCTTTGGTGCCAGGCCATCAAGTATCATCATAAAGTAACCCCTCTGTGGTATTGTGGAAGAGTGCAGGGTTGGACCCTGCTGTTCAAAAAATTTAAATGAAATAAATCTGGCACAGGCGTCAGTGCAGCCAAATATTGTGCCTTTCATGGCAGCAAGTGCATTCACACCGTCCGTAACCCTTTTGTGGTATTGTGGAAGAGTTCAGTGCTGGAGGTTTTGTGCATGCAGAAGACATACCCGATCTATTCCGTTACTTCGGCATCAGGGGATTGATAGGTGCTGATCCAGGACTGATTCATTTTTATAAATGTCAGCCGGTCTACAGAGTCGGTGGACAGACGCACTCTTTTGTCTGTGACAAAACCTCCAGCGGCACTGAATGTCCTTTGGGAAAGCACGCTAGATGAAGGGCAACCTAGTAGCTGCATAGCATATTGGCTAAGTTCTGGCCAGTGATCCAATCTCAACACCCAGTAAGCCAGTGGATCATCTGCTGGAAAGGTATCCAGGTCTGCCCTTGCCCCTAGGTAGTCCTGCACCATATGGTGAAGACGCTGGCAATGGGTGCCTACATTTGACGTCTCTGGGCGTCGAGGACTAAAAAAATAAAAAAATGCATCAGTCAAGCGGCCCTGGCCTTCACCGCTATTCCTTTGATCACCTGCAGCCTCAGAAGCACGTGTGTCATCACTTGGTAATCTAACAGTGCCTGGAAAGGTGTTACACAAGTTTCGCTTTAGAGCGTCCTCAAGTTTTGTCATCCTGTGCTCCCTCTGTGCGGGCAGGATGAGCTCTGCAACTTTCCCCTTGTATCGTGGATCAAGAAGGGTTGCCAACCAGTAATGATCCCTCTCCTTGATAGCATGAATCCTGGGGTCCTTTAGCAGGCTTTGCATCATTAGGGAGCCCATGCAGCGTAGGTTGGAGGTGGCATTAGCTGCCGAGTCTTCCTGGTCAATGAGGATGACCGAATCGTGCACTTCCTCCTCCCAGCCACGCACAAGCCCTTCTGTTTCTGGGCACACAAAACCCTGCCTTGAGGAATCCCCACCTTCAATGCCCCCACTACTTAAATAGTCCTCCTCCTCCTCATCCTCCTCCTGTCTGATCTGAGTAGAACCCGCTGGAATGCTGTCTGCGAAAAGACTGGGGCCTTGAGAGCAAGGGAAGGCCTCCTCTTCCTCCCGCTGCTCTGCCTCTAGAGCCACATCTATAATTCCGCGCAGAGTGTGCTCCAGCAGGAACACTAAAGGAATTGTGTCACTGATGCATACACTGTCCCTGCTCACCATCCTCGTTGCCTCCTCAAATGGTGACAGTACAGTGCATGCATCCTTGATCATCAGCCACTGCGGGGGGGAAAAAAAACCAAGTTGACCTGAACCTGTCCTTGTGCCATACTCACACAGGTACTCGTTGATGGCCCTCTGCTGCTTGTGCAGACGCTGCAGCATTGCTAATGTCGAGTTCCACCTGGTGGGCATGTCACAGATCAGACGGTTTGTGGGAAGGTGGAATTCTCTTTGAATTTCTGCCAGGCGAACCTTGCTGGGAATGACCGTCTGAAGTGGCTGCAGACTTTTCTGGCCTGGATGAGAAGCTCTGGCAGCCCTGGGTACTTAGTTAGGAAATGCTGTACCACCAGATTTAGGACGTGTGCTAGACATGGTACATGCGTCAATTTACCCTTGCATAGGGCGGAGAGAAGGTTGCTGCCATTATCGCAGACGATCATTCCCAGCTCAAGCTGGCGTGGTGTAAACCATCTCTGCACCTGCCCCTGCAGAGCTGACAAATTTTCTGACCCGGTGTGGCTCCTGTCCCCTAAACAAACCAGCTCAAGCACAGTATGGCATCTTTTTGCTTGAGCTATTGCGTAGACCCTGTCAGGCGTCGGTTTAACTGCCACTTCGCCAGAGACAGAAAAGGAGGAGGAGGAGGAGGAGGAAGAGGTGGTGGTGGTGGAGCAGACAGACCTCATACAAGCAGCATTCTGGAGGCGTGGTGGATGAACAAGCTCCAGCACAGAGCCCCATCTTGGATCCCTCCCAGCTGCAATCAGAGTTGCCCAGTGTGCCGTGAAGGAAATGTAACGACCCTGTCCATGCTTGCTGGACCACGTGTCTAAAGTCACATGCACCTTGCTGCTGTCTGCCTTTCCCAATGACTGGATAACATTGTCTTCCACGTGCTGGTATAGTGCTGGAATGGCCTTCCGCGAAAAGTAATGGCGTTTTGGAACCTGCCACTGTGGTACAGCGCATTCAGCAAATTCACAGAAGGGAGCAGAGTCCACCAGCTGGAAAGTCAGCAGCTGCAATGCGAGTAATTTTGCTAAGCTGGCATTTAGACGCTGTGCTTGGGATGGTTGGGACTATATTTTTTCTTTCGCTGCAGCAGCTGCGGCAACGTAATCTGACTGCGTAAATCTTCAGCTACTGGGATGATGTCACATTGTGAGGAAGGACCTGCTGGTACATCCATTACTGTAGCATCATCCCTGTCGGTGGAGGTTGTAGGCAATTGCATGGCAGGACATACAGTGTGGGTAGAGACAGATGAGGAGGACCTATGCAAAGTTTTGCCCCAACGGGATGTGTGGCACTTGTTCATATGTTGCCTCAAGCACGTGGTACCCAAGTGTCCGGTGTTTATCCCACGCTTCAGCCTCCTCTGACATAGATTACAAATAGCAATGGTGGGGTCTGCTGCACAGTTCTTAAAGAACTCCCAGACAGCAGAGTTCCTGCATGTGTTCTTTGAGACACCAGCGCTCTGCACAGGAGCAGCTCTGACATGTGATGCCTTGGACTGGCTAGTGCTACGGTTGTTCACAGAGGATGTTGTGCCTCGTGTTTGCTGTGCCTCCTCCTCCTCCTCCTCCTCACTTTATTCCTCTGTTCGATCTGGCACCCAGGTGGAGTCAGTGACCTCATCATCATCAATGTCATCTTCACCCCCTATCTCCTCGTCACTGGAGCCAACTTGGCAGTATGCTGCAGCTGCTGGGGCAACATGAGTGCCAGTTATTTGTGTGTCATCACTGGCACCCCCTTCCTCTAGGTTGATTATACTCCCTTGCTCAACCTCAGAGATTGAATCAGAGCACTGTACTTGCTGCGCATCCTCAAGCAGCATGTCACTCTCATTGTAGTCAAACAATTCAGCTGACTCCTCCGTGTGTCATAGCGAGGCTACGGCAGGAGGAGCTGTGGACATGGAGGTTGCATTAGATGCTTTGGCAGCTGAGGTGGACTGTAAAGCATTAGAAGCCTGGCTGGCAGAGGACTTGGAGGATGAGAATGGCCTGGTTAGCCAATCCACCAAGTCCTCTGTATGTTGCTGCTGCTTAAGACGGCCAGCACCAGTTAGAAAGGACAAGCATGCCCCTACAGAGGATGCACCACGTCCACCACGACCAGAGACACAGCCTCCCGACACAGGGGCTGCTTGCCCTCTTATCTGTGGCTGGGAGCGTCTGCCTGTCCTTTTTGTTCTTTCAGACATGGTGAGTGATATATAGATTAATATATACAGAACTCTGATTCAACTCTGGTATAAAGATTTAAATAACTCTGGTATAACTCAGTGAGACACACTGATAGCGGGCAGCCAGTGACAAGAGACAGATCACCTTAATTCACAAATGTTTTAAAGAAATTAGTGAGCCCCAAAATACAGCGTGGTACTTTTTGTATGACGAGACACAGATCACCTTAATTCCCAAGTGTTTTAAAGAAATTAGTGAGCCTCAAAAAAACTTGCTGGCTGTGTGACGAGACACAGAAGATCACCTTAATTCCCAAGTGTTTTAAAGAAATTAGTGAGCCCCAAAATACAGAGTGGTACTTTTTGTATGACGAGACACAGATCACCTTAATTCACAAGTGTTTTAAAGAAATTAGTGAGCCCCAAAAAGATTTGCTGGCACAGTGACAAGACCCAAAAAATCACCTCAATTCACAAATGTTTTAAATAAAGTTGTAAACCCCAAAAAAACTTGCTGGCACAGTGACAAGACACACATCACCTAAATTCAATGATATTTGGTATAAATGAGACCCAAAAAGACTTGCTGGCACAGTGACAAGACCCAGAAAATCACCTCAATTCACAAATGTTTTATATAAAGTTGTAAACCCCCAAAAAACTTGCTGGCACAGTGACAAGACACACATCACCTAAATTCCCTGATATTTGGTATAAATGAGACCCAAAAAGACTTGCTGGCACAGTGACAAGACACACATCACCTAAATTCCCTGATATTTGGTCGAAATGAGACCCCCCAAGACCCCCCCAGTAGCGTGGCAGACCGGCAGTAACAACACACACAACTATCTCCTTTGAAATCTCCTCTGAAATGCGTGCAGAATCGGCACGTTGAAACCTTATATAGTGTGCTGCGGGACTTAGCTCTGTGAGCCCATGATTGGGCAAAATTTGCCCAATCAGGACTCTGAGCGGTGATTGGCATAGTGTTCAACCAGTCTTGCACCAGACCTGTGGTCAGGTGCAAGGCTGTAGCCAATTACGAGCTTCAGGCAGTGGGAAAATGCATTGTGGTCCATTGTGGTCGAACATGCGGCGAACACCCGGAAATGTTCGGGGTTCGCGATCTGCTCGAACAGGCTAAGTTCGGGTCGAACCCCGAACCGTCCGAACCCGAACAGCTCATCCCTAATAGTAACCCTAACCCTAAAAGTAACCCTATCCCTAATCATAAACCAAGCAGATATAGTAACCCTAACCGGAATCATAAAACAGGCAGATATAGTAACCATAATCATAAAACAAGCAGATATAGTAACCCTAACTCTAAAAGTAACCCTAACCCTAATCACAAAACAAGCAGATATAGTAACCCTAATGCTAAAAGTAACCCTATTCCTAATCATAAAACAAGCAGATATAGTAACCCTAACCTAAAAGTAACCCTATCCCTAATCATAAACCAAGCAGATATAGTAACCCTAACCGGAATCATAAAACAGGCAGATATAGTAACCATAATCATAAAACAAGCAGATATAGTAACCCTAACTCTAAAAGTAACCCTAACCCTAATCACAAAACAAGCAGATATAGTAACCCTAATGCTAAAAGTAACCCTATTCCTAATCATAAAACAAGCAGATATAGTAACCCTAACCCTAAAAGTAACCCTAACCCTACAAGAGCACCTCTCCAGTAAGTGTCCTTGGGCAAGACACCTAACGGTACATACTCGCCACCCAGGACATACTTGAAAACAAGCGAAATCTCAATGTATCCTTCCTGGTAAAATCCTTTCTCAAAAAAAACCCCACTAACCATAATTATAAAACAAGCAGATATAGTAACCCTAACCCTAAAAGTAACCCTAACCCTAATCATAAAGCAAGCAGATATAGTAACCCTAACGCTAAAAGTAACCCTAAACATAAAACAAGCAGAAACAGTAACCCTAACCCTAATCTTAAAACAAGTAGAAACAGTAACCCTAATCCTTCTCATAAAACAAGCAAATATAGTAACCCTAATGCTAAAAATAACCCTAACCCCTAATCATAACACAAATTGGTATAGTAACCCTAACCCTAAAAGTAACCCTAACCCTAATCATCAAACAAACAGATATAATAACCCTAACGCTAAAAGTAACTGTAACCCTAATCATAAAACAAACAGGTCTAGTAACCCTAAACCTAAAAGTAACCCTAACCCTAATCATAAAACAAGCAGAAACAGTAACAGTAAGCAGATTATCAGTCCCCGACATTTCGGTGCTCTCTGATTTGTCGCACATCGGCGAGTCCGATCCGATTCGCTGACCTTGCGGTGAATTCAAAACCAAACCTCCTAACACTGGGAGGTAGGGGATGGGCTGGACCAATGGGGGAGGGGGGCCTAGAAAAGGGTTGGACATGTCCTAAAAAGGGGTCCAAAAGGGTGTATAAGTATAAGGCATGTCTCGCGAGGATGGCTGGATGCTACCCAGCAGGAGAGTCCCCAGCAATCCAGATGGCTGGTATGCATGACAGTAATGTAGAATGTTCCCAGTTCACCCAGCTCACCCAGTCTGGCCTAGAATATGGAACAAATTTGTCACTTTCCCCTGATTTAACGCATAAACCACGAAATAAAAAAACCTGCAAAGTGCCAGAATGTTACATTTTAAAACAATAAAAATAAAAACATATACGATAAAAAAAGATGTTTTGGAAAGATGACAGTGACGTATAGGTCGTCAGCTGCCTTTTTTGTGTTTTTTTTTTCTTTTCTTGAACCATCTTCTTTTATTGATTCCTCTGTCGCCCTGGAAATTGAGCAGAGGGGGAGAGAGCGCGTCCCGTTGCGCTTGGAATACTTCTCCGGTGATCAAGATAATTAGTAACGTCCATTGCTTAAATTCTTTGACCATTTGATTACAAGTGTCTTCAATGAAATCTTCAAATGCCAAATCGAGCCGGGGATTGAGGCCAAATCTAATGCAGACTCAGTCTGTCACATCTTGTGGTTAACCCATGAAGTGCTGCAGACAGTGAATGTAAAAGGCCGACGACAGAAATAATTACAAATAAAAAAAAAGGAGCCATAGAAGTGATTATGTTAGGATATACTGTATACTATACAGCTATTTATTGGTCTGGTCCTGTCTGATCCCTTATATCCTAAAATATATATATATATATATATATATATACATATATACAGTCAGGTCCAGAAATATTGGGACATCGACACAATTGTAACATCTTTGGCTCTATACAGCACCACAATGGAGTTGGAATGAAACAAACACAATGTGCTTTAACTGCAGACTGTCAGCTTTAATTTGAGGGTATGTACATCCAACTCAGGTGAACGGTGTAGGACTTACAGCAGTTTGCAGATGTGCCTCCCACTTGTTAAGGGACCAAAGGTAATGGGACAATTGGCTTCTCAGCTGTTCCATGGCCAGGTGTGTGATATTCACTCATTACCCCAATTACAATGTGCAGATAAAAGGCCCAGAGTTCATTTCAAGTGTGCTATTTGCATTTGGAATCTGTTGCTGTCAACTCTCAAGATGAGATCCAAAGAGCTGTCACTATCAGTGAAGCAAGCCATCATTAAGCTGAAGAAACAAAACAAACCCATCAGAGAGATAGCAAGAACATTAGGCGTGGCCAAAACAACTGTTTGGAACATTCTTAAAAAGAAGGAACGCACTGGTGAGCTCAGCAACACCAAAAGACCCGGGAGACCACGGAAAACAACTGTGGTGGATGACCGAAGAATTCTTTCCCTGGTAAAGAAAACACCCTTCACAACAGTTGGCCAGATCAAGAACACTCTCCAGGAGGTAGGTGTATGTGTGTCAAAGTCAACAATCAAGAGAAGACTTCACCAGAGTGAATACAGAGGGTTCACCACAAGATGTAAACCATTGGTGAGCCTCAAAAACAGGAAGGCCAGATTAGAGTTTGCCAAACAACACCTAACAAAGCCTTCACAGTTCTGAAACAAGATCCTATGGACAGATGAGACCAAGATCAACTTGTACCAGAGTGATGGGAAGAGAAGAGTATGGAGAAGGAAAGGAACTGCTCATGATCCTAAGCATACCACCTCATCAGTGAAGCATGGTGGTGGTAGTGTCATGGCGTGGGCATGTATGGCTGCCAATGGAACTGGTTCTCTTGTATTTATTGATGATGTGACTGCTGACAAAAGCAGCAGGATGAATTCTGAAGTGTTTTGGGCAATATTATCTGCTCACATTCAGCCAAATGCTGCAGAACTCATTGGACGGCGCTTCACAGTGCAGATGGACAATGACCCAAAGCATACTGCAAAAGCAACCAAAGAGTTTATGAAGGGACAGAAGTGGAATGTTATGCAATGGCCAAGTCAATCACCTGACCTGAATCCCATTGAGCATGCATTTCACTTGCTGAAGACAAAACTGAAGGGAAAATGCCCCAAGAACAAGCAGGAACTGAAGACCGTTGCAGTAGAGGCCTGGCAGAGCATCACCAGGGATGAAACCCAGCGTCTGGCGATGTCTATGCGTTCCAGACTTCAGGCTGCGATTGACTGCAAAGGATTTGCAACCAAGTATTAAGAAGGGAAAGTTTGATTTATGATTATTATTCAGTCCCATTACTTTTGGTCCCTTAACAAGTGGGGGCACATCTGCAAACTGCTGTAAGTCCTACACTGTTCACCTGAGTTGGATGTACATACCCTCAAATTAAAGCTGACAGTCTGCAGTTAAAGCACATTGTGTTTGTTTCATTCCAACTCCATTGTGGTGGTGTATAGAGCCAAAGATGTTAGAATTGTGTCGATGTCCCAATATTTCTGGACCTGACTGTATATATATATATATTATAGTTCATTATTGTAGAAGGCATTTACATATCCCAAGAATTCAGAGAACTGCTTTGTCCACAGAGCTCTTGTGCTACATTTCCCATTTGCAGCAAAGAACTCTGGGTACGACATGCAAATGAGGTCTCCAATATCTCAATTTATTTGCATCCAGGGTCTGTAATAACACAGAACCCTCCTTGCCAGTGCCATGCCACACTAGATGGCTTTTTAGCAAAGGTCCGGTTACACCAACGAGTCATGGCCTATCTCCTGCTGATGAGGGCATAATAAGCCCGAAACAGCTCTGCAGGAGTGGCTGTGACTTGTTGCATAACCTGACCTTTGCTAAACAGCCATCTAGTATGGCATGACACTGGCAAGGAGGATTATGTGTTAAAACAGACCTTGGATGCAAAAAAGTGAGAAATTGGAGACTTCATTTGCATGTTCTACCCAGAGTTCCTTGCTGCATATGGGGATGTAGCACATGAGTTCTGTGAAGCAGTTCTCTGAATTGCTGGGATGTGTAAATGTCCTCTGCAACTATAAAGTTTATTATTTGCAGTGCGGAGGGTTTTAATCTCCCTTTTTTGCCCTCCACCACAATTGAAATGCTTACTATATTTATATACACATATGTACAATCACATCCGATCCTCTACTCTAGCTTCTGTTGTCCTAATTGTGAAACATGGCTCATATATAAGCATTTAAAATTTGCTGGCACTCCTGCGCAGTTCAGCAAAATTTTTTGACTTTTATTTAATCGGTTAAAACATAGCTACAAGTCAACGTTTCAGCTCCTCCAGGGGACTTTCTTCAGGACACATTTTAACACATAACATTTAGCAAAGAGTATTTATCACAAATGAAAATATTTGTGCAAACGTTTTACTTTGTGGCTTTGATTTATCTTCTACAGCAGTGGTTCCCAACCGTGGTCAACTCTTCAAGTCCCCCCAACAGGTCAGGACTGCAGATAGCTGAAGCCCAGCACAGGTGATATGATTTGCTGCTCAGAGATTGCAGGATTCAGTCTGCATTTCCCCAAAGTAGTCTTTAAAACCTGGCCTATTGGGGGTACTTGGGAACCACTGTTCTACAGTATTTAACAGTTAATGGGTTGGAGAAGGGAAGTTTAGATGAGGCTTCAGGGGGCTATTGTTCTCCAGACTACCCAAGATAAGAGATGGCTGCTGAAAGAGATAAAACGGGGAGCTTAAAAGACCCCCTTGTGATGTCCTTTGAATACATCCCACACAATACAATAGTGTGAGTCGGTGACTGACCCATTCACTCCAATCTATGGCCAAAAACACAGTGAGGAGCAAGTGATGGAAATATACTGGGGGGGGGGCAGTTTAGTTCACAAAGTATCACACAATGGATGCGCCCAGTGACACATATAGAGCAAAATATCACACAATGGATGCACCTAGTGACACATATAGAGGAAAATATCACACAATGGATGCACCCAGTGACACACATAGAGGAAAATATCACACAATGGATGCGCCCAGTGACACACATAGAGGAAAATATCACACAATGGATGCGCCCAGTGACACATATAGAGGAAAATATCACACAATGGATGCGCCCGGTGACACGTATAGAGGAAAATATCACACAATGGATGCACCCAGTGACACAGAGGAAAATATCACACACAGGATGCACCCAGTGACACATATAGAGAAAAATATCACACAATGGATGCACCCAGTGACACACATAGAGGAAAATATCACACAATGGATGCGCCCAGTGACACATATAGAGGAAAATATCACACAATGGATGCGCCCAGTGACACATATAGAGGAAAATATCACACAATGGATGCACTCAGTGACACATATAGAGGAGAATATCACACAATGGATGCACCCAGTGACACGTATAGAGGAAAATATTTTCTTAACTAAACATACAAGAGAAAAACAAAGCGTATGTAAGATATCCGCAACATCAAATAAACACAATAAGGACATTTCATTTGGAGGTACTGGCTCCTTGAGCATTGTAGTGCATGATGGCATAAATCATCACTCGGCCCTTAATGGGTTAAGTGGAGTATTCAGAATTTGATAAGTTGTTTTAAATGTTGTTTTTTTATTATGTTTTTTATATGATTTTAATAACATGCATTTTAAGATAGTGTCACATATCAAAAGAGCCGTCAGTTTACGTCGTGTGGAAGTTTTGTTCCAGCTCGTATAATTAGTTCCCGTGCTCCCTGATATCTGTATTAATTATAAGTGCGTCAGGTCTGCAGCATGTAGAGCAGGCAAAGCCGACAAGTCTACTGTATACACACACATATATATATATATATATATATATATATATGTACATCCATTCACCGGCTTGTACAAACATCAGTCTTAGGATCATGTTACAATCTCTTTTGTATATACAGTGAATGAGGAGTGACCTCTCGCTGAAATGAGCCGTGTTTATCCTTTATACGCTGGCAGCTCGCCAGGACATGCTCTTGAGTTTTGGAAGGGAAGGCGAGTCTGCGTCCTGGAACGATTTAAGCTGAAGTGGCCGCAGCCATTGCTGCTCCTCTGCGATTATTAATATTCCTATCCATGTATGATAAACGTATAAGGATCGTCAAAGCACCCGGGGTGGGGCAGCTAGGACAGGATGTAAATATAATATGTTTGTGTTTTCCAGTCGGTTTGTAAACGATAAAAAAAAAAAAAAAAATGTTCTGCTACAATAAAACTAGAATTTCATTGTTATTTTGCACGTGGCCAAACCAGAAAGAGTTAATTCAGATACAAAGACAAACATAAAGACAGACAGATATGAACAGGGGGTCCTCCATATATTCAGGGTGTGCGGGTGTCTTTTTAGGGGCTCCTCCATATATTCAGGGTGTGCGGGTGTCTTTTTAGGGGCTCCTCCATATATTCAGGGTGTGCGGGTGTCTTTTTAGGGGTTCCTCCATATATTCAGGGTGTGCGGGTGTCTTTTTAGGGGCTCCTCCATATATTCAGGGTATGCGGGTGTCTTTTTATGGGCTCCTCCATATATTCAGGGTGTGTGGGTGTCTTTTTAGGGGCTCCTCCATATATTCAGGGTGTGTGGGTGTCTTTTTAGGGGCTCCTCCATATATTCAGGGTGTGCGGGTGTCTTTTTAGGGGCTCCTCCATATATTCAGGGTGTGTGTCTTTTTAGGGGCTCCTCCATATATTCAGGGTGTGTGGGTGTCTTTTTAGGGGCTCCTCCATATATTCAGGGTGTGTGTGTCTTTTTAGGGGCTCCTCCATATATTCAGGGTGTGTGGGTGTCTTTTTAGGGGCTCCTCCATATATTCAGGGTGTGTGGGTGTCTTTTTAGGGGCTCCTCCATATATTCAGGGTGTGTGGGTGTCTTTTTAGGGGCTCCTCCATATATTCAGGGTGTGCGGGTGTCTTTTTAGGGGCTCCTCCATATATTCAGGGTGTGCGGGTGTCTTATTAGGGGCTCCTCCATATATTCAGGGTGTGCGGGTGTCTTTTTAGAGGCTCCTCCATATATTCAGGGTGTGCGGGTGTCTTTTTAGGGGCTCCTCCATATATTCAGGGTGTGCGGGTGTCTTATTAGGGGCTCCTCCATATATTCAGGGTGTGCGGGTGTCTTTTTAGGGGCTCCTCCATATATTCAGGGTGCGTGGGTGTCTTTTTAGGGGCTCCTCCATATATTTAGGGTGTGCGGGTGTCTTTTTAGGGGCTCCTCCATATATTTAGGGTGTGCGGGTGTCTTTTTAGGGGCTCCTCCATATATGCAGGGTGTGTGGGTGTCTGTTTAGGTGCTCCTCCACATATTCAGGGTGTGCGGGTGTGTTTTTAGTGGCACCTCCAAATAGTTAAGGTATGAGTATGGTTTTTTTAGGGGTTCCTCCATATATTTTTTTAGTGGCACCTCCATATATTCAGAGTTTGTGGGTGTGTTTTTTAGGGGCTTCTCCTTATATTTTTGGTGTTTGGGTGTTTTTAGAGGGTCCTCCATATATTCAGGGTGTGTGGGTGTCTTTTTAGTGGCACCTCCATACAGTTAAGGTATGAGTATGTTTTTTTTAGGGGTTCCTCCATATATTTTTTTAGTGGCACCTCCATATATTCAGGGTGTGCGGGTGTCTTTTTAGGGGCTCCTCCATATATTCAGGGTGTGCGGGTGTCTTTTTAGGGGCTCCTCCATATATTCAGGGTGTGCGGGTGTCTTTTTAGGGGCTCCTCCATATATTCAGGGTGTGTGGGTGTCTTCTTAGTGGCACCTCCATACAGTTAAGGTATGAGTATATTCTTTTTAGGGGTTCCTCCATATATTTTTTAGTGGTACTTCCATATATTCAGGGTGTGCGGGATTACAGCAGAGCTGCAGAGTAGTAAAACTCCCTGCTACGAGTCTCTAACTATAATAAACTCTGTCAGAAATCGCGTGCTCTAATTAAGATTGCTCTAAATGACGTTTATATTCATATAAATGGCCGCGATAGTTCATGACATCACCATTTAAGTCAGGAAGTGGCCTCATCTCTGGCCCCGCCTCCAGCGACAGTCCTTCAGATTTAAGCAGTGGAATTCCGTCGCTGATGTATCAGTATGTGAGTGTTCCAAATTAGAACCCCGGTGCAGCCAATAGGAGATAAGTAGGGCAGACATTCTATCTATCCATTCACAATAGACACATATGTGCCAGTCATCGTAATCTCCCACCAACCACATGTCCCGCGCCTCTAATCCTCCGTCCTAGGCTGCTACATGAGCACACACCTCTGATCCGAAAATTTCATTAATTACGCCTACAACCCGGCTGCACTCCGTCGCATCGGTCACATCGGACCTGCACAACCCCCTGATCTCCCTAAATCTGCTCTCTCGGCTGTTGAGCGGATCAGCTGTCGACGACCCTCTTCTTAAAGACACGGCGGCATCCCGCCTGAGGCCGCGCGACGTTCTGCTGCTTTTTGGCAGCGACGGGGTTAATGCAAGAAGCGGGTATAATGGTGTCTCTGTTACGTTTCACACCGCTCTGCGCCGTCTGTAAGGATGTGAGACTGTTAATGAGTTCTGCAGATGCTGAGAGCAGAATTAACTCTAAACCCATCCTGGGATTTTGGTTATATTGTAAATTCATGCTGGGCCGTTCTCCTCTGGAGACGGGAGAGGGGGGTGGAGAGGCGTCGCGACGCGTCGCAAAGGCAATAAATTGATGCCAAAGTCTCACCGTTCAATTTCACTAAAATCCTAATTTACATATTGGCACGGACCTCGTTTTTATCTTTTTTTTTTTTTTTTTTGAGTTTCGTTTAGACGTTTCGTTCGGCGGGTAACAAATCGAGTGACATTTGGCCTACGGGAAAAAAAGAGAAAGACGTCTCTTCTGATACGTCGCTCTCTGCGCCCGAATCCCTCTCTGAGACGTGCTTCTACCTGTCTCTTTCTATCGGCGTGTGTCATTGAGTCACTCTGCTTGTGTGCGTCATCCCCCTCGCCCGCTAACTCCTTGTCTGATTCAATGTTGTAGGACATTGGCGCTCAGGGCTCCTCATTGATCTGCAACACGTGGAGGATCAAGGAGATACATTCATCAAAAGGTTACACCGACCCCGTTTATATCGTGATCACGTGCTTTCATCTTTGCATGTATCTATAGTAAATATGTCGACATTAAAGGAAAATCCTTAAAAAAAAATCCAGTCTGGTAAAAGAAGCATTTTAGCAACTTAAACAATTTACTTGTTTTATGTCTGCAAGGAGTTGATTCTATTTATTTATTCAGCAGCCTTCACTGTAAGCTTAGACTCCTGCTTCTTCTAGTAGGGGAGATACAAGAATCCAAACGATCCCCCTCCACTTCTACATTTTCGTTTTAGGGGGTTTGAACGTCCACAATTCCCCTGTTCCCTGTTTGCCGGCCAATCTGGCGGAAGAGAAGAGCCTGATCGCTGCTCTACTGACGGATCGGTAAGTGGTCAGGATGTCGTCTCTCACACGTCTGCCGTAGCGCAGGGAGAAAGCAGACGACATGTGGGAGACGTCTCCCGCACTGATGACGCTAAGAGATGTGGTAAAATAAGCATTTTAGCATCTAAAACTATTTACTTATTTTATGTCTGCAAAGAGTTAATTCTATTTAATCAGCAGCTATCGGGGTACTGTAGACTCAGATTCCTGCTCCTTACAGAAGCAGAGAGACGGGGGAGACATTTTCACTTAAGGTGTTTGAACGTCTGCAATTCCCCCGTTAACTGTTACCCGGCCAGTCCGACAGAAGAGAAGAGCCTGATCGCTGCACTAGTGACGGACTGGTAAGTAGTTGGGACATTGTCTCCCACATGTCTGCCGTACCACAGAGCAAAAGCAGCTGATATGTGGGAGACGTCGATTTGATTAAGAAATCTGATAAAATAAGCATTTTAGCAATCAAACCTATTAACTTATTTTATGTCTGCAAGGAGTTAATTCTATTTATTCAGCAGACATCAGGGTGATGTAGACTCTCATTCTTGCTCCCTATGGATACAGAGATACAGGAGTCAAAGGGACTGCCCTTCACTTCTAACATTTTCAGTTAATGGGTTTGGACATCTCTGATTCCCCGTTAACTGTTAGCAGGCCAATCCGGCGGAAGAGAAGAGCCTGATCGCTGCACTACTGACGGATAGGTAAGTGGTCAGGACGCCGTCTCTCACACCTTTGCCGTACTGCAGACACAAAGCAGACAACATGTGGGAGATGTCGCTCGCACTTATGGAGTTATGAAATCTGGTAAAAGAAGCATTTTAGCAATTGAAACTATTTACTTTATTTCTGTTGACAATGAGGTAATTCTACTTATTCAGCAGCCTTTGGGGTACCACAGACTCAGCTTCCAGCTCCTTCACTGGTTCAAAGCAGGAGTTGGGAGTTTCTGATGACAACAAGTTCAGTGTTGAGGAGAGAGGGAAGGGAGGACTGAGGTAACCTTAACATTTATCAGATAATATCACCCTTTCTCCATAATAACCTGACGATCAACTCTGAGATGCAGAGAATTTGTCCATTTACCCATAAATCCAGCCCAGAGACTTCACAACCCTGAGAATCCACCAATTCTCCTTGAGAACCTTCCCAGTTCTTCCTAACAACCTTGAGCCTCGTTGACCTCCATCTAAACACCTTGATCTCTACCCATTCACCTTGTCACATGGAGTCTGCCCGTTGTATGTGAGACCCTAGAAATTTACAGTAAGGGTCCATCAGCTTGCTATGAGACCCTGAGAATCTGCTTCTTCATCTTGTGAGGTAGCCAGGGTCAAAATGAAGACACGTCCGAAGAAATGGGTCAGAACTGGGGAAAAGTCTTAACATGAGAGATGGAGGTTTACGTAAGACATACAGAGGTTGGGCATGCCTCTGGAAAAATTTGGAATTTAACGAAATTTGATAGTTCGTATTTCGGAAATACTTCCGAATAACGAATCGATACGATACGAATTCGAAACGAAAAGGTATATAACGAATTTATTTTGTTTTACACTGTCATCATCTAAAAAAAGAAAAATTTGAATAATTGATATCAACTGTCGATTTGATCTTAACTTACAAACCAAGTAATAGTCAGCAAAGGACTTTATGAAACAAATTAATTTCGTTTCACTGTTTAATTTGACTCAAATACTAAATCTGTGACACAGCTTAAAATTTAACCCTTGCTTTTCTTTTAACAGCAAAATGTGATTAAGTGGGGTTTTAACTAGTGATCCAAAATTCGAATTGATATCAACTATCGAATTGATATATGAAATTCGAATCGATTCGAAATTTCAAATCGATTCGAAAATTTCGAAACGAAACGAAATACGAAATTAAATTAGTTACGAAATTCCGAAAATGAGATTATTTAAAAACGTAACGAAACTAAACGAAACAAATTTTTCAGCCATGCACATCCCTAGTACAGAGATATGAGAGGCGCGGGGCTGTAGGGATTAGGGGGATTCATTTTTAACCATCATTCATACATGGTGGCATATGAGGACTTTTCGGGGTAGACCAGAAGAAGAGAAACAATGTGTAGAGAAGATGAGCTGGACGACGGCAACGTTTTGTATAAACTGACGGTGAGTCAGATCTTGGCAGGGAGACAGATAAAAAGGTTGGGATATTCAGGATGGGTGATAATGTAACAATGGATTGGAGTTATTGCGGTATTTTAATGAGAAATAGATGGATTTGAGCAATGCCTTGGAAGGGGAGGGCGGGGGCGGCAGGACCTTATAAGGACAGAAAACAAAGGCAAAATCTAATGTGATATGGAAAGCTTGTACCTGTCTAAAAACGGGCAATCAGAGCTGTTTTCTTTTTTTTTTTACATTAAAAGAGCACTCTATGCAAAAATAATTATTATTAAAAATAATAATAATAATTATATTTTCATCGAGTTCCTTCCCACCAGTATCAATGTAACATATCATGTCAAATCGTGTTCTTTTAATAAACAAAAGCAAGGGTTTAAAACTGACTTTTTTCCCGCCGACATTGAACCGCAAGGCGAATACGACCAAAGTGATGTCACCGGGTTACTTCCGATTAAAATGATTTATATAGCGTCGACGTATTCCACGGAGAGAAAAACACCTGTTAAGTTTGACACACTGAGAACAATAAGGAAGAAGACCACTGTTCCAGCAAGTTTATTTCCAGAGGCGTGCTGATCAACGTCCAATCAGATGCTTTCTATAAAGATTTATTTATTCATAAAGTATTTTACCAGGAAGGATACATTGAGCTTTCTCTCATTTTCAAGTATGTCCTGGGTACAAAGTTACACAATTTAACAGGGGCTTATTTTTCAAGACGACGCATTTCGCCCTCAGGTTTGTCCTATTAAAGCGTGTAAATGTAGGAAGGATATATTGAGACTCCACTCATTTTCAAGTATGTCCTGGGTACAAAGTTACACAATTTAACGGTCGCTTATTTTTCAAGACAACGCATTTCGCACTCAGATTTGTTATATTACAGCATGTAAATCTAGGATGGATACATTGAGACTCCACTCAATTTCAAGTATGTCCTGGGTATGAAGTTACACAATTTAACGGACGCTTATTTTTCAATACGATGCATTTCGCACTCAGATTTGTCCTATTAAAGCATGTAAATCTAGGATGATACATTGAGATTTCTCTCGTTTTCAAGTATGTCCAGGGTACAAAGTTACACAATTTAACGGGCGCTTATTTTTCAAGACAACGCATTTCACACTCAGATTTGTCCTATTGAAGCATGTAAATCTAGGATGGATACATTGAGACTCCACTCATTTTCAAGTATGTCCTGGGTATGTAGTTACACAATTTAACAGATGCTTATTTTTCAGGTGACGCATTTTGCACTCGGATTTGTCCTATTAAAGCTTGTAAATCTAGGATGGATACATTGAGATTTCTCTAATTTTCAAGTATGTCCTGGGTACAAAGTTACACATTTTAACGGGCGCTTATTTTTCAAGACGACGCATTTCGCTCTCAGATTTGTCCTATTAAAGCATTTAAATCTAGGAAGGATACATTGAGATTTATCTTGTTTTCAAGTATGTTCTGGGTACAAAGTTACACATTTTAACGGGCGCTTATTTTTCAAGACGACGCATTTTGCACTCAGATTTGTCATATTAAAGCATGTGAATCTAGGAAAACTACACAAAAACACATATTTATAAAATGACGCACACACATACATATATATATTTGCGTAGTATTGAAGAAGAAAGTGGGGGTTTGTGTGTGTGTGTGTACAGATGGTAACTATGTTATAACAGGGGACAGCAACCCTGGCCCTCCAGATGTTTTGGAACTACATTTCCCATGAGGTTTAGCCAATCTGCTGAGCACCTAAGCATCATGGGAGATATAGTTTCAAAACATCTGGGGAACCACGGTTGCTGAGCCTTGTGTTATAACGTTGTCATACATAGAGGTGTACTGAGATACGAGGGCGAGGGCAAATTCCTGCCAGATACGGCAGTCGAGCGGAAGAGATCTGGGAGCGAAGGGGATCGGAGAGTGAAAAGATAAATGATGAAGTGCCAGGGAAGGAAACAGGATAGGAATGATTGATTATGTATGATGTGAACCAGGGCAAAGAGTTGCATTGTGAACGCCTAAAGGTATGAAGTAGAGCGGATTGAGAAAGTGATTGTGTCACCGGGGAGGGATGTATTGAAGAGATCCGGCGGGATTACGCGGAAAACCTGGATTTTGAGGAGAATCAGGTCGAAGAAGACCTCTGATAACTCCGGCACGGTGTAATGAAGAGGTCAAAATGCAAGAAACTGACAAGAGGTTTCTTGAGTCAGAGTCTGGATGTATGGCTTTCCTAAATATAATCCTGAGATTCCAATAAATATACGTCTCCGACTGCTATTATTCAAAATATAAATGACTTTCAGTGTTTGGAGAGACCATGGAATTTGCCCTGCAGGGCTACTGGATCTTTGAAGACTTCATTATCATTTTTAATGAGGTGGACAGCAAGAAAAATGACGATGCGACGGCACGTTGTAATGATGAAACATAATATGATATTTCGGGAACATACTGTGTACCCTACAATCATCCTATTTAAGATCTGATGAGCATCCAGCCAAAAAACGATCCAAATGGTTTCCAATGAAGCCCATCACCAGCTGGACCTGCGCTCTCACATCAATGAGAGAGACAGGACTGTTGTCCCATGAGGCACCATAATAATTAATAATATTGGTTAAAATTGTTTAAATTCAGAGAAAACAGGAAAAGGATCACAAATCTAGCCCTCAAATTTTATTTTAGGGTCCATCGGTTCCTTACTTGTTAATTCATTCTAAAAAGTTTAACAAAAGGGACCATAAATAAATAAATTTCCCAAATATAACGTGTTCCTCAGCTGGTCCTACTAGGACTGCAAGTAAAGCTTAATTTGAGACACCATTACCATTTTTTACTGGTTGATGTTGACCAATCAAGATGCCTAAAAGCTTGCCGAAATATGGCCTTCACACCTTGCGTTGAAACCAAAGTAAACGTGTACATAGAACTTCAACTTCCGGAGATATCATACCAACAACGCCCTGGTCTTTTTCTAGACGTGCCCAAGATGGCCTTCGTATCATCAAATATTAAAACAAACGAGATAAAATAACCCACATATCATCTTCATGATGGTCTTTTGAAACCGTCTAAAGAGCAGAATGTGGCCTTCAAACCCTGTGCTAAACCAGAACTATATAGCAATGAGAGGACCTTCCTATATTTGGCATTAAGTCACACCACAAGCTATGACTGAAATACCAGTTATGACAACTCCTGGTGGTTTCTATATAGTTCTGCTTTTATCAGAGGGTTTGTAGGCCACATTCTGCTCTTTAGACGGGTTCAAGAGACGTTCGTGAAGAAGATACATGTTATTTTATCATGTTTATCTTACCACCTGATGATGTGAAGACAATCATAGACACCTCTAGAAGACCTTGGTGTTGGTATACTATCTCCTGGAAGAGGATGTTCAAAGTACATGGCTTCAACAAAAGGCTTGTAGGCCATACTTTGTCCTATGGGTAGTCTAGATAGTCTATATGAAGCGTATTATTTCATCATGTTTTTTATAATATTTGAATATGTGAAAACCATCTTGTCAAGCACAGCAAGTGAACAAAATAGACAACCTTTTTGGTCGTTTCTCTAGTTTGAGAAAGGTCCCTTTGTCGGACCAAAATGTTGCCTATTTTTTTCACTTACTGTGGCAAAGCAAGGTGGTCTGCACACCCAGGGGCAAGTGGATATTTTCCCGTGGTGAGAAAGGATTGGTGCTGGTAACTTTTTTTTGCTGTGCTAAATTATGAAGGCCATCATAGACACCTCTAGAAGAGGACCTTGTTGGTATGATATCTCGATTATCGATTTCTCTGGCTGTGGCAGAACCAGGTGGTCCACACACCTAGGGCCGTGTGGATAGTCTCCTCCAATGAGAAAAGGTATGTGCTGGAAATTCTGAAGACCTTCTTTAGAGAACTCTAGAACAGGACCTTGTTATTGTTGGTATGATATCTCCTGGACGTTTCTATGTAGAGTCTACTTTGGCTTCAACATAAGATTTGTAGAACATATTCTACCCTATGGGAGGTCTCGATAGCCTATGAAATGTATTATTTTATCACATTTGTTTTAAAATGTAAAAATGTGATGGCCAACTAAGACACCACAAAGCCTTTACTGGTAAGAGACCTATTGATTATTGGAATGATACCATTCTTCTAACGCCAATGGCATCACCAGATACGATATCTCCTTGAGCCTTCAATAAAGGACTTTTCGGTTACAATCTGGACTTTTGGGAGTTTTCAATGGCCAACATGTAAGCATGAAGATCATATAATGTATACTGTGTAATTCTAATAGACCTACTAGTTCAAGATCTGGTTACCAACCTCTAAGTGCTAAGAGTAAGGAAGGTGAGTAGCAGAGTACTTTGTCATGTTTAGCACAAGGTCACATTTCTGTCCACAGTTGTGTCACCAGACATGGTGTCTCCTGGAGGCTCAAATGTCTACATTGGATTCCCCAAACTGTTTGTACACCGTATTGTGGTCCTTTGGGAATCTGGTTGATATCATTATATACATTATATCTTAATTGCCCCGATCTATGATGGTTTGATGGGACGACTCAGGCAGCTCTAAGCATGTAGAGCAAGGTGTGGACCTTCTGAAGTTTGGCGTGATGTCACACTTCTGTTTGTAACTCTATCACTCGACACAATGTCTCCTGGATATTTCGGTACACCTGCCTACTCTAGTTTCCCAAAGGCCTTGTAGACCATTGGTTTCTCTTGTCCTTCTAATGGTTTATTACCCCATCTCTCCGTTGCCTTCATAGAGAAATGCTCTAGTAGAAAATCGGTGAACTGTTCAAGACCCAGAGCCAGCACTGCTCCCATTATCTTCACTCCGAGGAATAATTACAAACTTTATTGATGACGTTCATCTTAAAATTAAAGGACGACTTACCAAACTGCCGATGCATTTCATGGTCCAATGACCAATCGGACGTGTCTTATGGATAAAGCAACCATGCCCTGTACCAAACCTTATACTAAGTGTGTTCCGTGGAGCCTCCATCAACATTTTTTCCCCTGCTTTCCTACAATGTACATTCTCGATCGATAATACAGTGTTACGGACCACATTGGGAAGGATGTTGAAGCATCATAACATGGAAGCTCTCGGAGCCTTCACACCAACGATCTCATACTGCCTGGCCGGATTCCCAGCATTAGACCGCCAGAAATCTGCCTCTGTTGTCTTTCATGCGTTTTTCTATCCCACCAATGAATTGTTGCTCGATACGGCCCGGTCAGAGGTCGCGTTAACCCTTCAACAAAAGCGATATAAAAACCCAAGATTAACAAGCGATGGAAATATTGGTTGAATGTATCGCGAGCAAGCGTCATGTGAATGTGATGGTGCAATAATCCCCCCCCCCCAAAAAAAGCTATTTTTGAGTTAACCCTTCATGCTGGCGAAAAAAAATCACGGCCAGCCGGTCACATAGAAGTCCGATTCACGGGCGGACGGGACTGAAAAGGCGTGGCGCTGTCTTTGTGCAAAATCCCAGCTGACGCCTCGAGGGTTAATATTTTCACGCGTCTCTCGGGTGGGTTTCCAGGAATATCTTTGTAAAGCTTTATTGATGATGGCAGAACAACGCAGCAACCAATGGGATTCCGTTTATTAGAGACGGGGAAAAAAAACAACACAATTCTTCTTATAAATGCGGAACGTACCAGGCGACTCTACTGCTCGGTTACAGGGGAATAATGATGTGTATAGTAGTGGATTTTACCCTTGAGGTGGTTGCACGGGTACCTGCAGAGTATGCCAGGGGGGATGTTGTACGCCTGAGATGTGAAAGGGTGTGCTCTAAAAATAATAGCAAATTAACCCTCGGAGGAAGACAATGGTCCCCGGCACTTGTACGCGTTATCACCTGCGTGGGGATAAACTCCCAGCCGCCAGGTTGCAGTTGGGGACG